>QXVZ01030683.1:0-11256 GCA_008931825.1 Phallusia fumigata
GGGCGTCGCAGAAAGCCTGCAGGAAAAAAACGCATTAATAAGTTTGCGAACTGTCACGTAAGCAACAATTACGCAATGATGTCGTCACAAACACGTGATTGTTATGTAATCAGTTGCGCAAGAGCCGAAAAGCCCGGCGCAGGGAAAAGTAATTTCCGCTTTTCCTAATAGAGGAAGGTATGCGGGTGAGTCAGTTTGCAAACAAGTTGCCACATACTTGTAAAGTTAGGTCTTGTGACCTCAACTGGACATGTCAAGAACAAAAATGGAAGTTAACGTCAGTTGCCCACTCCGAAACTGATAACAATGTTCGTTGCAATGTTCAGTGCAAGGAGGGGAAAAATATTTAATTTGTCAACCCAGGAACTCGCAATTTTGAGTTTTAAACAAGCTTTTGTCTGTAAAACGTCTTGTACCATTTTATCTCATGTACAAATTTGTTGTGAAATCAATAAGATTTTAGTGTTATATCGGGTAGGAGTGTTGTTTAGCGATGTTGGTTCTGGCTTCCAAGAGCGCGGCGAAGCCATTTCGAGAAAAAACGAGCTCTTGGAAAAATCTACTGGACTTTGATCGAACCACGAACCACGCGACGAACTCGATATGGCGCAATACTGTATGGGATATTGCCTTCATACAACCGCCAATTTCCTTACATACAATATACAGCACTCAGCACTGTCACACTACAAGTCATAATCAACTCTGTCTAGGGGGGATTTACTTGCGCAAATGCCCTCCTACGCAGCGACACGTATAATGTGACGTTCACACGCAATGTCATGGCAACCGCCGCGGTTGAACGAACATGCCGTTATGGTTCGATTCACACCAGGTGTTCGGGACGTGGCAATGTACAACAGTGAACGTGGAAAGACTATATTTTGTCCCAACATACTAAAAACGGTTTCATAGTTCGTATACAGGTATTGGGAAAAAAATGCGTTGATACCGGGTTGTAGTTCATGTTGAGGCAAGATTAAGTACCCTTTCCCAGGTCCTAATTTGTAAATACTTTTCATGTCAACTTCATAATACCGAACTGTAGATTTAGATGATTACACGCTTATCTTGATGACCGGTGAATTTACCAGATATGAATTCCCCAGGTTGTAAAAAACGTGTGCGGATACAAGTCAGTGACATCCTGGATCGTGAACGATTCTCCTTACAAAACTCATGTTTAGGCTTTTTGACCTCTCAGAAATGCGATTCTAATATCCGGAACTGAGTGGAGATGTTGAAAACATTGAGGCTATTCATCGGTTCGTTTTATGCCGGCCTGACTAAGTCGGTTGTTTTGACAACTTCACAACTAAATGATTGCGATATTCTATTGTGTATATTTATACACTATACCATGAAGCAGTGTGTCTTAATCTAGTGGTAATTCCCCACATGTGGGTAACGACAGGGTAGCAGGTGGGGAATTAGCTGAACCTGTTAACTNATACCATGAAGCAGTGTGTCTTAATCTAGTGGTAATTCCCCACATGTGGGTAACGACAGGGTAGCAGGTGGGGAATTAGCTGAACCTGTTAACTGAAAATTGCAAGTATGGCAGAACTAGTAAAATAGATATATTTGGTTTGGGTAAATTGGAGAAAATGAAAAGTTTGGTCTGAACAGAGGGGTAATGTAAAAAAGTTAACAATCTCTGCCATAGATCAATCCAATTTAAAGGAAGTAGTTTAAAGACGAAACAAGCATCAAACCTCCTCAGAAAAGGGTCATACAAAAGCCAAGTCAAACTAACCCCCGAAACCCCATGTTGACCCACCGCGCTATGTAGAAGTAGGGGGACAGCCATTCCAGACCCCTCTACGTGCCCCAAGTATTGGGGGTAAAGTTCCTTCAGCTTCTCAGTGAACTCCTGGCACACCCGGGCTGCCTCCGAACCCTCAACTACGTCACGTACACGCTCGGTGACGTCACCACGCGGTACGTCATGGTGTGTGACGTCATCGTGGGAAGTGCTGGGTCGAGCTATGTCGGGAAGAGAACGACTGCTTGATGCGCTGCCGTCTTCAGAGTCAGGGTTGAAAGGGTTGTGGTTGCCCAGAATCCCAAGCTCATCGAGAGAATCGGAATTTTCGCTGGGTGGCGTAATTTGCATTGGTTGATTTTCGTCACTGCTTGGCTCCATTGCTTATTAGGTTTTCACGGTTTGTCTACCCTAAGCCAATTGCAATGCCTAAGCTGCAAAAAAGGAGGAATGAAAAGATCATCAGGTTTTTTACAGATTTTCCTTTTTTGTTTTGCAGAAAAACAAATTCTTTGCAGATCTGTGTTGCTCTGTTCTAATAAATGCGCTGGTTGCCTGTATCACTTCTGTACCCATACACAATTGCTGCATAGATAAATTCATTAACAACTGCTATGCATTAAAGGGTGCAGCAGTCTGTTGTGAAGGTCCTTCTAAAACATTTACGAAGCATTTACACAACGAAATGACAGGCAGTTTTTCACAAACTAAACTTCGTAACCTAGACCTGGTTTTATCAGATAAAGATATCTGCCAGAGAACTTGTATAAAGTGAATACATTGCAATGCAAACATTTCAACAATCGCTGTCATCGCCAATTCATAACCTGGCCTTATTAGATGAACAAAGATCATGTAAACATCCTTTGTTGTTTACGGATATGCCTATGGCTGTTGAGCAGTCAAACAGAACAGGCAAATATTTCTAACATTACAACACGCTACATTTGCTGTGATGCAACTGTTAAATAAAACTTCAATGAGACAAGTAGCAATGTAACTGTCCGGTTTTAACGACTGTGCTATATTTATCACTTTACATTGACGACTTTGCACGCCTAAAGCGGGTTTCTGAGCGAGCTTCGTGCAGTGGATCATAGCAATGTTTTATAGTTGTCAAAAACAGATGCAAAGTTCTCGAAAGCAACAAGAAATTGTTTAGACAGAAAAACCACCTCGACACGGATCATTGACCAAAACTAGTTCGAAAACTCACATTGCGCTTACAACGCTGATCGTGCAACAAGCGTTTATATTTGAACACTGAACTAAAACCATGCGAGCCAATATATAGCCTCAGATACGCCCTGTAACACAAACACAACCTTTCAAGCCTGAACAGATTTCTAAAGACACAAGCTAAGCAACATAAAGAGCGAGGGACGCGTCGAGAAAAAGGTTTTGTAGCGTGTTGTACCTGGGGAAGTCCCAGTGGCAAGTACCAGAACATCTCCGAGGGAAATACTGCTCGGTATTCGAGCTGCAAATTACCGTTGCTCGGCCCAAATAATGCACCAGGGTTATTTGCTGTGGCGCAACGCTTGTTGATGCTGCAGACTTAGCTTTATGTAAAGTTTTAAATCGAAGATAGCTGAATATTTTCAATGCAAATAATACCTAGTCGGTTGTAAAATAAGCTGCCACTTAATCACCATGTTACATGCGTTTCCCCTTTTGTACACTGCCATAGACGCATTGCAACACAATGTTAACACTTCCTTCTAAGAAATGGGAATTAAAAAGGCACAACCAAACAGCACATGAATAATACCAGCGGCCAAGCAGATTTAAGCTTTAAAATCTAAAATCAAGAGAAGTATTCTGCACATAATTATGGTAAATTCGCTTGCTCTATCCGTTGCTACATATGCTTAAAAAAGACCGTTGTCTGTTAAAACAGTAAACACTGCTATTGGCAACCAATGTATGCGCTTTGTACGTCGACTGCTGATAAGGCGACATATGGTGTGAAACGCAACCGCCTTGCCCACGCCCGAAACTGAGCTAACAGGCAACCACCAATTCCGTTGTGCAACGACTCCACAATGCTTCTACGCATTGTGTGAGATAAGGCTGGTATTAAACAGCGCAAGCGGATAGCAATGATGACCAACTGTCCTTTTAAACTCGTTCAAGTGTTTTTGTTTGCTCGCGGTTTAAGTAGTGAGCCAACATAAAGCGGGTTAACAACCACGCTTTGTGCAGCCAACTAACGAGTGAATAGTAATTACCAAATCTACCAAACTAAGAGAAACTCAATTCGACCACAAAATTTTGCCGTGTTTTAACAAAACTTTATATTGCGCAAAAAAGACTTCAACTAGTACAAGCTCATATCGCGCTTGTGCGTTTGAAATTAATGTAAATGGTTTGTCACGGTTTAACAAGCAAAGCTAGTTCGGGAACCCGTATCAGGCTAGCAATACGTCGAGCAAACAGAGTCTAGTATGTCTCTGGTTTGGCAAAACATTTTTACATGAAATGGTTCAGGTCAAAGTTTCTTTCCAACTTCACCGTCAGCAACCGAAGGGGATTTTTTTTCGACGCTGTCGCAAAGCTTGTGATTGCGCAAACCACGTGACTGAGGTGGGCGCCGCGCGTTGCAATAGAAAATTCCTGGTGTGATACAGAACACATAGGGCGTGCTATGACCGTTATTCATGCTTCTAATTACAAATTAATTACGTAGTTTGTTGCAAAGAGCAGCCAGCAGAAACATTTTGCTATTCCAAAGGCGTGGGAACATTTTAGTTGGGTTTTCTAAGCTGAAAGCATCTAATCTCCCATATTGAAAGGATGAAGTTCCCTATTTCTTAACTTTTTACTTTTATCAGACTGCCGAACGTAAAGATACGTAAACTTCAAATGAAACAAAACTGCCCCGGGCTACAACACTCAACTTCGAACATGACATCACAGACAAAACGGTAAACGCAGTGATGTCATTGACCGACTCGGCGGAAATGTTTATTTTAGAAGCAGAACCAATTTAGTCTAGATTCTACCGCTGTCCAAAAAGTGTTTGTCCGGTGAGGAAAAAGGGGAATTTACGGAAGATTCCTGGTTTCCGAGAGAGCAGGATCCCAAAATTCCCCTCCTAAGTCCCACCAGATCTACGATGATATACGATGAATCACCAATATGTCCGCGGATTTTCACACACAGCCGCCTATTGTTACGGAATAAACCGACACGAGATTGTTATGGCAACAGTCGTTATAGCAATGCCGTACGCGGTGACGAATGAGTGGACCTGGGGGTTTTTCCGCACCCCCAATTCCGGCAACAGATGTAAACGTTAAAGCACTTAGTGACGGGACATGTTTTGAGTGGTTTCAAGTAGCCGCAGTGCAAACAATTTTAAAGGATCCGAAAGCTTTTAAAACTCATCTATATATGACACTACAGAAGTGTTGGAAACATACCTAGNTCAACACATGGAACTGGGGCTTAGACGTAAACGTTTGAGCCCTTTCAAGTCCTTTTCATAAACAGTCCGCTTAAAATTCCAATGAACGTAGTTTAAGTCATTTAGGAGCTGATACATTTTTTTGTCTAACACAACTATTTGTACAAAAAAATTAATCCTAAACTACGCGATCTGATTTTATTGCACGCATTGCGTCAATTTAGATACACGTCAACGTTCGAATACACAGATGACTAAACAGCAATTTATGTTTAGCCGTTACCGAAGGTATTTTTAAACATTTGTCGACAAAATACTTTAATCGCATTTCCAAAAAATCCCATTCCAAATTACGCAAGTTATTTTACAATTCGGTAATGTTACGGTATGCAAATTAATTGATCCTAAAATATGACGTAACCAGGTCAAAATACATGGTCAAATAGGAAACAACTTTTGTGTAGGGCTACGTAAGTAATAACCCATCGTCTGAGCCAGAAACAGAAATACCCGTCTAAAATATATAAATATCACGTTTCAATTTTAATTAGCAAGAAATCTGCTGAGTTTAGAAATGTTCCCGGAAAATTAAAGGAAAGTGTTGGATTGAAAACCGTTTTGCTTTCGGAAAACCCGTTCCGACCACTTTCGATTTTTTGTCATTCAAAACGCACGAAACAGCTTCATTCCAAGAAAATTGGATATGTTGAGATATTTAGTGGAACCTCCAGAGCGAGTTCACAACAACAACAGTACGGAAAACCCAAAACGCAATTTTTAGCCGAAACCTTTAAGACTTTTTGGCCAGGAGCTATAAAAATTCCAGCACACTCACGGAAAGTTAAATTTCCACGTGTATAATTACCACTGTATGGGTATGAAATTTTTCTGCGCTTAATATACTTTAATAAGCTTTCCTGTTCACGTATAGACAGAGTACGAAATTAGAAGCTTATTTTCTCAGAAGGAAACTGCCTTTATGGACATTTTAATGGGCAGGTCCATCTTTAAGGAACAATGGATTTGCATATTTGGATTTGCATAATAATAGAAATACAGTTGTCCATATTTAAAGAGAGATTTGCATAACCTATTGTTGGCGAACAGATATATCTATGATAAAATAAAAAAACAATCGAAAAATGCGTCGATTCCTGGTATGTAATCTATGTAATCAACAACAAAACATCAGTTGTTTCGGACAACTGTAAAAGCGAAAACAACAACAAAAGTATCATATAAAAACACCTGAAGCAAAGGAATTCTGGACATAACAGACTAAGCCAGTTAGATAACTGCGACAAATTATTCCACCTGAAAAAAAAGCGCTTTCACTTCCAACCTTGTACATTTGGTAGCCTGGACTGGTAGACCTTTAAGTGGTTGCAACACTGATATTCGAAACACATGTTGTCAAAGATTAACAGAATCTTTTTTTAGCCGAATACCAGGAAAATGCTCCTATAGTATACGAAGGTTCGGACTATACCGTCGTTCACTTTACGACTGTATCATGACCACGCAACGTAAATGTGGAATGTGTTTGATTGTCGTTTCTATGGTGATAACGCGATGTACACCATACGAAACTAAACGATAGTTATAAAATTATACTGAAACTATGGCAACAGAATCAGGGCATAATAAGAAGAAAGAAGCCAGTATTTGTGTGCAAAACATTTTCTACGTTGCCACAAACGCTGTCGTCATCATTAGGAATTCACTTGCTTGTTGGGACTATTTTAAACCGTGAATAGTGTGCGTAATGATCGGGACAAATTACCAGTTTGCAGAAATTTTTCCAGGCCTTTTCCATGGTAACGACGTGAAACACAGAAATACACGAAACAGACATGATTATCTATTTTTTATGGGTGACAATGGTAACAAAACAAGCACTTTTTTTTCAAATGCCATCGAAGACACCCGCCAGGTTCAGAAAAAAAATAACTCATTGAAACCCCAAATCACACCTTGTAGATAGTCTTAAGCACAAACACTTTAAAAGTGCAGTCGGACAAACACTTGTATTTAGGGTTTTTTCTAACTGATTCTTTTGTTGTTTTTAACATCTTTTAATTGGTAAAAAGTTGATGTTTTGTTATCGAATACAATAAAGAAACAACCGACGTTGAAAGTAGTTTTTGGAAAAACGCATTCTTTTCTTTAACAACAACAAAAAACCAACAACAAAACTTTTTACTAAAGTCCCGAAGGTTTGGAACCGCCGTTTTAACTCAAGTTACTGGTGTCAGACAAGGTTACACGACCCAATGACGTCACGTTAAGACAACATTACGTCACACACGTGAGAAATAGGTACGACGCAATCCATCGGATGTTTTCATTCGCTTATGTTGATTCTACAACCACCCGAGCTATTGTGAAGTGGAAATTTGTTGTTAAAGCATTCGACAGGGTTACACCACTAATGGATACATATATCGTGTGTGTTGATTCAATTTTGAACGGGTGTAGTCAAATATATGATTTAAAACATTTCAACATATCGTAAGTAGTGAATGATAAACCTACAGTTGTGATTCCCATGAAACTCTAAACCAGTGGTTACCAACCCTTTTTGGATGTATTCCCCCTTTTGCTTATTTTGGAACTTTTCATTCCTCCCCTACTAGACAAGAAGCGATATAAAGTAATAATAAAAGGTTTGAAACCACTGGTCTGCACAAAAAGAAAAACCATGAAAAGTAGTTCATGAAAAACTGCAAAGTGGAAATTCCTCCCCTTAACTTATGAAAATCCTTCCCGGTTGGGAACCACTGCTCAAAACTTTTGGGAGTCCCAGGTAGAGAACGCTTCCTGGCGGATCGACACATTTTCCTGCACCGAAATCAACTTAAACACGATCCTCAATGAATAAGGTCGTAAAGCACGTCGGCCGAACAATCGACAAAACTTGTTGAAAAGTTTACAATGTGTATTCTGCATCAAATTCACGACCAGATTAAGCTGGTACTCTTTCATTCATAACAAGCAAATGAGTGATTTCACTAAGGCACTAAAATTTTTCATTCCAGTCACAAACCAAACAATATACCAGGCCGAAAAATAATATTAGTCGCAATTTGGGAACTCCATGTTTAAACGGAGTTCCTGTCGTGAAAACACAGCAGCAGACCTCCCCTGTTAAAATTTAATGGATTTCCAAACATTTGGAAAACCACCGACGTAAAGTAAAATTGAAAACTTTCCGACCATCGGATTCCAGTTCCCTTTGTGTTCGGATTTAACCGAACAATCGCTTTTATTTGCGACATGTTCTCGATTACACAACTTACGCGATGTACAACAATTCCGAGGGGTATGTACGTAACAGCAGTTCTCTGGAACCGACGAATCGCGAGACGACGCAAAGAGTGTGTCGCGGTGTTGCAACTAACAAACTTTTAGGAAACAAAAATATTTGTTTCTTGGCAAATTTGCCAAATTTGAACAGTACAACAGTTGTCAATTCGCCAATTCAAACTCTCATTAGACCGCTGAGTATTAATTATGTTTTAAAACGTCATTATAGAAATTATAATCTTCGAGTGTCTGACCTGGTGCAAAACGCAGGTCGCAATGTGCCGCCGAATTTAAAAAGTTGAAACGTGTGGCGTCAGAGACAAAAAATTTCGAAGCACTGCGTTAGCGCAGCAAATCATTTAGACAAAAATAGCTTGGCTTCTTAAAGCTGCCTGAATGTATTCTATACAACCCGATTTTCGTCGTTAAAACCACAACCCGAGTGGAAAAAACCGGGTCATGTGACCTAGCGACCCGACGCGGGGAAGCCCCCAAGTGCCGCGAATCTCCGTCTCATGTGAAGGGTGCTTTACAACGGATAGCTTGGCGGTAATGACGAGGCTTTCCTGTGCGTGTGTGGTTACGGGGAATTCGACAGCGAAACGCCGATCGATTTCAGGCGCGTTTCGCGATTGTGGGTCAGTGTTGGAAACTGCGTTGATACAAGCACAGGAACGACTTCGAGTCATATCACTATGACGTCATAGTACTTTTTATGGTCATCGAATGTGTTCGTTTGTTGACGACAATCCTAACAATGTCCTTGTAACACTAGACTCCAGAGTTCTTAGAAAAAAAGCGATGTATCAACGTGACGGCATGAGTTTCTGCCAAACGTTTGAACAAAAAGCATGTCAATTTTTGTCTAGAATCATACATGTATGTAACTATTGCAAACTTGTGTGCAAAGCAAAAAATCGTATTCGTAAAAACAAGCTTCAACATACGTCAAATCTTTATCCAGAAACCTCGCCAACAAAAAAAGGGAAATTGGTCTCACAAGCCTNCACACAGCCTCAAGTGCGGGGGGAGTCCCCTAGCTTGGTTTCCGTTTGGTCTGTCGGTTGCAAGGGGTTTTATCCGGGGTTAGGTTCAATCTTATCTTAAATAGTTAACGTGATTGAAAACGAGTCAGGAAGTGGAGGAATTTCTGGTTCTGTATTCGCGACAAGTTAGTACATTTCAGTCAATTGGTCATGGGTTCGAATGTCAGCTTGGAGAAAGTTTTTCACTACAGACTTACCAGCCATTATAGCCCGAATTTCTTGCAACAAATAACTAAAAAGGCATGTCAATGAATACCAGACCCCATCAGTCACAAAACTGATCAACTTCGACTGATGAACTGAAACTACTTGAGGCAATATTGAGGAAGTGCTTTCGTGTGTGGGCACGCAGAATACGATCTAAATTACCCAGGTTGGTTTGATGTTCCTGGTAGAAAACCGGTTTAATGCAAATTGCTTAGCAGGAACCGAAAAAAGCAAACAAGGTGGTGGAAAATACAACAATCAATGAGATGTCATTGCAGGGAAATGCCCGATCGCTCAGTCAATGCAGATATTAGCGCGCGGAAAACACCCTATGTGCTTTGGCAGATGGAAATGGGCCCATAAATTTCCCGGAAACCCCCCTGTCTGGCGCGGGAGAGTAATTAAACCCGGCGATAAACAAACGCGTTTCCCTGCTAGCAGGAAATATTGAGTGTTTACAAGTGGTCTGCTAGGGTTAGGTTTTCCGCGAATGTAAACAATGAAAGTGCGTCACTTTTGAGAAGCCGTATTCACATGCGGTTGCAACCTGATATATAGCTGTGATCCATTCAAACGTTTGGTTGCATATTACGGCTGCGTTTTTGGTGCCTCGTTTTAATTTTCCCAGGGAGTCGCACAATAATTCTGTTTCGTGGCTAAACTATTTTGTATCAATAACAACAACTTAGCGTCTTAGATAATAGGCGTCATTATTAAATTCATATCGCTGGTGCGTCGAAAGTCCAACTAACTTTTGCAAAGCGAGGCGTCGAAAAAAGTTGGGAAACATTGTATTATGCATATTTGTGACCTGCCTAACTACGCAACAGTATTTCATACTTTTTCTAATATCAATAATTGGCAATTGCAGAGTTTAGAAACAATATAATAAAATATGTTTGGCCGCCTAATGCTGGGGAGAACTTGTAAGATATTTTTGTTACACGTTTGTAAATGTCTGACAGGCCACATACCTTTTTTATTTTGCAAAACTTGAATAAAGTACAAGAAGTCCGGCAAAGCTGCTACNAGTTCATCCAGTGCGGTTCGTTCGGGTTCGGGCGCCTTAACACAACAACAACAACAACAACAACAACACACTAGTTCCTATTCCTAAATGTAACAATCCCCTAACTTGTGACGTCACAAGCGACATTCCACACAGCCTCAAGTGCGGGGGGAGTCCCCTAGCTTGGTTTCCGTTTGGTCTGTCGGTTGCAAGGGGTTTTATCCGGGGTTAGGTTCAATCTTATCTTAAATAGTTAACGTGATTGAAAACGAGTCAGGAAGTGGAGGAATTTCTGGTTCTGTATTCGCGACAAGTTAGTACATTTCAGTCAATTGGTCATGGGTTCGAATGTCAGCTTGGAGAAAGTTTTTCACTACAGACTTACCAGCCATTATAGCCCGAATTTCTTGCAACAAATAACTAAAAAGGCATGTCAATGAATACCAGACCCCATCAGTCACAAAACTGATCAACTTCGACTGATGAACTGAAACTACTTGAGGCAATATTGAGG
>QXVZ01030684.1:0-11970 GCA_008931825.1 Phallusia fumigata
TGAAATGGGAAGAGGTATACATAATGCTAAATTTACAACCCAAGCTGAAAAACGTGTTCAAATACTTAACAGACGATGTTTTCGCTGGACGAAGGCAACATGACTTTAATGAACCAACTTAAGACGCAAACGGACAAATTAAACCGTCTACAAACGTCCACGCAAACCCTAAAGGATGACAACACACATTTGACTAAAAACGTCAAAATTTTACAGCAAAGTCTGGAGGATCAAATTACTCATAAAGGTCGAGAGTTTTTAGTGTTGGTTTATGTTTTACCTTTGTAGTGTAACAAATGTGGTTTAGCTGAAGCTAGAGCTTTGAGAGAACAGTTGATAGCTTTGCAAGATCGTGCTAAGAGGAATGAAGCTGAGCAAAACAAACGGATTGAAAACCTGCAAACGTCCTTGACCAATCTTCAAACTAGCCACAGAAAAGAAATTGAAAAATTAAAAGTTGAGCACAAATCTACATGTATGTTTTGCTACATAGCCAGGTTGTAACAAAATTTTGCAGTTTATCAACACTAACTATAAGAAACTTGCAACTACCTTTAGTCCAAAAATTATGTTTTTAGTTTTTCAGTCAAACCCAAATGTATTGTTGAAATTTTAAAATTGTTGTGGTAAAACATAGGTGAGTTTGTAGCAAAGCAGAACCAGCAGTTGATTTTGGACAAGGAAAGTCAAATTGAGGAGATTGTCAAAAGAAATGAGACTGCAGAAAAAAAGCATGAAAGTGATATTATTAAACTGCAGATGGAGGTATGCCGAATAAACAATGCCTTTTAATGTGGTAAATGAAGAAAAGGAACTTTTTTGCATTAAATAAGAAATTCGTAAGTCTCAAACTTTTAAGTTTGTTTATTTTCTGCAATAACTTATAATACTTATGTCCTACAGTATGAAAGAAAGATTTCAGTGTTCCAAGCCAAGCACGCTCGCCTACAGACAACAAAATCTAATCAAAGTGTGGTGATCAATGACATTTTTAGAAAGGTAACCAATTTTTTTACTTCTGGTAGTTACCAATCCGAATGCATATATCTGCTTTTTTATTTTAGAAACTGCAACATTTTCAAGATGAATCTAATCACCAGATCATGCAGTTGAAAAATGAAATAGCTTGGTTAAAACAAAATTTAAACCAAGCAGAATCAGGTAGAGCAGCAGTTGGGGGTGGACAACAAAATCCTGGTGTGAAATGTTTGGGTCGACAAGGGATCCTCAAGCGAAAACGAACATAAAAAAATTATTCAATCAATTGCTCCTTCCAAAAATGCATATTCATCCATCATTTCAACAACGGAATCTAAACAACACAATAAATTAACATGATCGAAGCAAGCTAAATTAAATATGCTGTATTAAATGAATAATCTTTAAATGTTTCAGACATGCACACATACCAAAGTCTTTTTTGTAAACAGTCTTTCTTTTTTGTCCTTGTGTTACCCTGTATATTTCTTTTGCCATTGTCTGGATAAAAAGCTCCTACAAAAATATTACAACATTGGATGATATTCTTATCTCAAAAGAATAATTCTCTAAGACAAATTTAGTATTTTGATTATGAAACAATTACCAATTAGGTAACAGGTATGGTGTCGATTTTTTGTAGTCTCAGCCTTACTACATTTTACAACAAAAACATGTTTTCAAGAAAAGATGTAGGATGACAGTTTATTTTGTGGAAGCAAAGTTCCAAACAAACAAGACTCACAATGGGTTTTATTGTGCCGGAAAGAACCTTTCTGAATCATGAATTTAATGATACAAGATCTTAAGTGGTTTTATTCTCATACAAACTTGTTAACAATTACTCTGACGATGCAAATTGCTTGGGATTTATACATTTGTGGGACATTATATCAAACATAACCTTGTAAAACAAAGCGTTATTTACACTAGTTTAAGAAGCATATTGCTGGTGCCTTTGAATACCACACAGTCTTGTTTATAGCAGCTTTAAGCTTTCCTATGATACAGGTATTTTTGGTGGGATCAGTTGCAAATAGGCCTTATCATATTTAACCAGAGCACCACTAAAATTATTAAACTGCTTAATAATGTCATGTTTCACCTCATAAGAGCACTTTATTTTACTTACATATATATTTATTTTACAACAACCCACATTATTAAATACAATGTTGTTCTTTTACGTTCACTACAATATAGCTTCCCTACCGTTGCTTTGGCAATTAGGAACACAGATTCTTGACTTGCAATAGTTACATCTTGGTCAGCTTTGATAAGGGTTCTTATCCTAGCAAGAGGTAATCGGGTAAGTTTCTCTGACTTTTCTGTTTCGCCAGTCTCTGTGTCTTCAGCGACCGTTTCAGAATTTTCGTTTAGGGATTCCTTGACCTCTGAGTCCGCCACAACTTCCTCTGACATAATAAATTTTGTGTGAAATTGTCCAACAGAAAAATAAAGACAAGCAAGTCTTAACAAAATAACGCTATCCTTTTTTCCCGCGAAATGGTTCCGCTTTAATGCATACGAAAGTTATTTAGTTTTCCGACACGAAATAGTCTTGTTGTGTTTTTTGGGGGCGCTTTCGGTGGTGATCTGTTAGAATGATAAATGCCATCTACAATCAGTTCATCCAAACAGTTGAAACTTGCCTGAAAAGTGTTTCTTTTTGTTTAAATATGGTTTTTATGTGTTGGGAAAGTACCATCATAGAGATCGTCCAGAAAAGTCGAACATACAGGTACGGTGTGTTTCGAATGGAAATAATTGTAACTTTTCCAGCCTAGAAATATTTACATCTGCGCGTTCATTTTATGCTTTCAAAATGACAAGTTTTCAGAGCGCGATCAAATATTTTCCTACCACGAGTCTTATTTTGGCAAAAGTACACTTTATAATCTAACTTTACCTCACAAAAAAAGAACTTGATTATGTTAAGTTATTTGAAGTGAATCATTAAACAACTGTTGACCAACATTCTGAGTTACTGCCAAAGGGGAACGTAAATTATGTGAGCTTGAATCTAATACACGCATACGTTCTTAGTAACGTTGCAATTAAAATGTCCTACCTATGAAACAAGATAATACATTATTTTATCCCGGCGTTAATTTCTGAGGTCTCTTGATGTTTAAGCTTGTCATTGACACTTTCGGAAAATCCATTTTTTGTGATACCAGACTGCTTCGTTCAAAACCCAACTGTGAATTAGGTTATAATTATTTCGTTTTATTCGTTATTCTATAGCAGGAGGTTCTTACGAGGGTGCCTGTATTTAAAGGGCATATTTCTATTTTTGAGGAGGTTAGTTATGAGGGAACATTGTTACCAGACTCTTTCTGGAAGCGCATACAATTAAATTGGAACAGTGAACATTTTGCCACACGTTGTTACTAGTTTTCAATATTTAACACAATTAAAACTATGGAATTGCGCTGTTATATTCCTGGCGCGCTCATAGGCCGAAAAACAGCGTGGTTGAACATGGACCGATGGAAACGCCCTAAAATTGCTGATGAGCAGATACTATTGAACCACTGTTCTGTGGCGTTGGTACGTGTATCAGATCTCGTAAATTATTATCCGAAACAAATTAGCGAAGGGCTTAGACAACATTGCCTTTTATGGTGTTTTCTACAACATGTTGTCAGTCTTTGTTGTCTAGGCGGGGCACAAAACAATCATGGCGTAGTTGAAGCGCGCTCAGTACATGTTTGTTTCAAATCGAATGACGTCAATGATAACGAGATAACAAACAATCTGTTCATTTTCTGAAAAAAATAGTGAGCTGGAAATAGAAGGCACGTTCAAGTTGATCACGTTGTCCAAATAGCGTAGGAAGGCAAAAGCAATTTTATCATGTTGACCAAGTGACATCATTAGTTCTGATTTATTATTAGATTTTCGGCATACGGCAGCTAACCAGTTTCTGAGTACATTATAAACAGTTCATGGGCGCCAGCACGTAGGGGCAAAAGGAGGCACTTACCCCCCATTTAGAATTCTAAAAAATGTACTTTATTATTTATATGTGTTCTATCAAAAAGTTTCATAAATAAAAAAGGCCGTATATATTAATATTTGCCCTTTACTGGAAAACTTTCTGTCGGCACCCATGAGACAGTTGTTGTTATGAATTTAGTGAACATTTAGGTCAGCATACCTATCATTTCGAAAATAGGATTTTTTTTACCCTAAACATTACAGACAATATTAACTCTAGTACCGCAAGCGTCGAAGACAGAATGTCGTCCGAAGGTTTTGCAGTGAATTTACAAATCGAAGTTTTATTTGTAATGATTCCTCATACTTGTTTTGTGTTGTAGATTGGCGGGTTTTGCTAATCGGCCACCCAAGGTTCGTATACCGTAACTATTTTCAAAAGTTAATGATGGTTTACTTGTATCAGTGGTATTTGAACCAAACACATTCGAATATTATAGGCTACCCATACAATTTCCAGTCTTTTTAGTAAGAATTAACGTAATACAGATTTAAGCAAAACACGACCAATGCCATCTGGTTGCACATTCAAACGCGCGTGATTTTGTGTACAAAACACTTGAGATATACCGGAAATAATTAGCATACATCCTTAGCGGTCGATATAATGCGTCTGTTAGCTTTAGTCGTTTGTGAATAATTTATCGCAAAGAAAAAATCGTTACGAATTTGCCAGAAGGTAATTATCTGGAATACTGGCGATTAATGTAGAACGCTCGTCAGTGCCAACGTTATTTTTTTCAGAGTTAACCTATTTCAGTGCCAGCAACAGGTCACAACAAACCCTTCTCTGGATATTGTAAATATTCTAATACGTATCGCAGAAGCTGCTGTAGCGTTTTTAAACGAGAGAAAGGGCTTCCTCTAATACATAATTTGCTTCTAATTTTTAGTGTTATAGGAATGTTACAAAATTTTTAGTTCAAGTGATTTTGCTTCGATTTTTTCTGACACAAACATCCAGTGGAATTTCCACTTCCAAAGCGAGAGTGGCGGAAGAGGGACAGAAGCTCATCTCTAGTTTGTATGGAAAACGTCTGGGGTGAAAATCAAGCTTTTAACCTGGTAAGGCGTTCTTACATTGATAACTTTAAACACTAAAGGCATTACAGCCGATCACGTTCAAGATATAGATGGTAAAGGGACGAAATCTAAACATCTAATTCATAGTTCTTGGCGTAAAACGTGATTTGCATGGAAGTGTTTATCACAATGACACTAAGTTTCTTTGGTTTAAAATTTCGTCGCATTGCGCAGAGATTACCTAAAGGCTGATTCACACCAGATGCGTCTACCGGTTGCGGTACGGTTTTTTGATCTCGCGGCAAGCAGCGGGGCACTTACACCACAGCCGCGACCCAAGTTTATCTATCAGACACGGCCAAAGTGTTTTATGTTTGATAGATAGACTTTGGTCCCGGCTGGTGTAAGTGCCCCGCTGCTTTATACGCATCTGGTGTGAATCAGCCTTAACACGAGTCCATATTTGTTTCAAAAATAATCAATTGTCAAAAATCTGTAGTCGCAAAAATCTTAAGTGGCCTCTACAGTATAGTTTTGTGTTTGGTACAAGAATACGTTCATCCATAATATTAGCAAAGTAAAGCATGACAGCCTCGATCAGTGACAAACCGGTATTTCTGTGTTTTAGGAAGTGGAGCAGGTTTCTGACATTGAAGACACAAATTCTCAAACGACCGAGTCACCAGTAGATGCACATTATCACCAACACTACGCAATACAACAACCAGCAATTCAACAAGCTGCTAGTATATCTTCAAATGATGAAACCACACCGAAACTACTGGTAGGGTCGCGCACGCCGGAACATGACGTACCAGAACGGTTTGCATCTGCTCTAGGAAACAATTCATCAACGGAATCTCCTTTAAATGAAAAAGCGACGCCAGCTACACCTGTGCCATCACCAAGACTATCGCGCGCGACTCGCCGACCTGGTTGTGAGTCGTCCACACTGAGTCAACAAAATGCTAGGGTTGTTGATCATTCCGGTAACCGTAACTTGTTAGAAACGCCTGCGACATTTTCTTTGAATGACGAAACCACTCCGAAATCGCCAGTAGCTTCGCCGAGACAGTCACGAAGGTCTCAATGGCGTAGTGGCGAAAATTTCGCCTCGGCGCCACAAAATGCAGGCCAGTACTCCAGTGGGCTCCCTGCATTTTCAACGCAGTCTGCTGGAAGGGGAGTTACATTTGAACAAACCTTCCCCAAAGCTCCAGCGGAATCCTTGAGGCCATCGTTGTTATACCAGGAGCGCGACAATGGATCAACAGAAGAAACATTGCCCAAATTCCCGATACCATCATCTACTCATGAACCTTCGCAACAAGCACAAGGACAATATAACTTTTCTAGCAGATCTGGTGCCTTGAATTTTCAAACTGAAGAGGATTTCTTAGGTTTATCTTCGCCGGCCCGACAAACGCGCTCACATCCGCCTCAAGTGGCCGATTCCGTGGCTAGGTTTGGAATCAAGATATCTGCCACGTCATCCAGTCTTCCTCAACCATGCCCGAGACCGTCGACGATCCCCTTCCAAGAAGAAACAGACCCAAAGATGCTGCAAACTTTGCGAGAATTCTATCGACACAGGAGCACATCTGAGCACCATAGCGCGACTGGTCGTGAGGCACCAGAAGTTGTTTATTTGTCCCAATCTGCTCCTTCCATGGCAAGTTACGACGTAACTCTTCCGAAGTTACCGTATGATTTCACACCACCTTCGCTTGGTGGGTTGGGTACAGGGCATTACGGATGCGGAACTATAAGGGAACATACGGAACCGAAACTTGTTGTATTAGCTCAACCTTCAGAGATACCGCAAAACACACTGACGCAATCTGTCCCCTCCAGCATCCCACACGCCTCCCGCATGCCAGGGAATCCAACATTCCATATGTCAGCGAATTCCCACGAGGAAAGAATTCAAATCACAAAGATTGCTAAGTGTAAGTTGGTGTTAATGTAAAATATTAGATACGTTTTTGTGTAGGGAATTTGCGTGGCTTAAACAAATTTGCAGAGTCCCATTTTATGGCTTACTGTGTACAAAACAGGAACTTTAATTGTGCAAATAAATGCTCATTTGGTTGTCATGTAGACTTCAATGAAGTTTTAATGTCGTATTTCGGGTTAATCTGGATGTATCTGCTTTGTAAAGCGCTAGACGTGATGTAATGTTTGGTGTCTCTCGCTTAGCTTGAGCAGCTCTGTTTGTAGAGCGCAAAATTAACTAGGGCGTTGGCTTTTACTTTGGTCTAATTCCTACCAGAGATTAATTATACTTGGCGAAAACCACACCTGCACAACTCCGTTTAAAGAGTCACATTTCAAAATGCGAGAAAATCCAAAATCGCTACGCTTCCAATAACCGTGTGTTACAACATCATGTGTTGATTATAGGTGAAGAACTGAAGTCTTTGCTTGAAAACAAAGTCACTGCCCTCGCCAGCGAGGAATCTTCACTAGCCGAGATCTCCCAACGTCCCATAATTCCCGTAAATCTTGCAATAGTCAGCAAACCACAACAAATCGACGATGAGTTTCAAGCAGAAGGACATTACCACCGCAGGGAGGATCTTGCCAAGGTTTACGAAAGGCCCGAAAGTGACATCACGTGCGTAGAAATGTTTTCGCGTGCCAAGGAAACTGCTGAACAGGAAGCGGATCGGAAATTTCAACCAGATGAAGTTAAGGCGAAACAAGATTACGTGGAGAAACACGGCAACACTGTGGCGGTAATCGGACGGGCCGGTATAGGAAAAACCACTTCAGCCAAAAAGTGGGCTCTCGGGGCGGTAAGCGGAAGACTATGTGGAAACTTATCATTCATCTTCTACGTGATGATCCGGTTTATCGACTTTTCCAAGCAGATGACTTTCCTGCAGTTCCTCCTATGCACCATCTTGCCGGAATGGACTTGCAGCCCTGAAGAGGAGTTCGTTATTTGCAACGCAATCTGCAGCAACCGCAACGTTCTGGTGATTTTCGACGGCTTGGACGAGGCGGCCTTTGAATCTTTTGCGAATTCTGTTTCGATGCCATTGCTGCATTCGAAATCAAAAGCCGAAAACTTTCTGAAACATCTCGCCGGAGGAAACTTGCTTCCACGTGCTCGGAAGATTTTCACATCACGACCAGCTCAACTATACAAGCTTAACCCGTTGTACCGACCAAAGTTTATAATTGAGATCCTGGGATTGACTCCACGATCTCAGGATGAACTTGGACGCCAGATATGTGGAAACAAATACCCCAAAATACAGGAAGCCTTGATGCGCCACAACGATCTATTTGCATACTGTTATGTTCCTGTCAATTTCATATTGACACTCAACTATCTGATGAATTACGATGGAGATATTCAGTTTGTTTCACTCACACGAGTCCTTGCATTCAGTTGTGCCCAGTATTCAGTCACCGAACATCTGAAGGGTGAAGAATGTGAACTGGACAAACTGGCCAAAATGGCTTGGGATGGATTTCTCATCAAGAAGGTCATTTTCGACTACCTGGATTTCAAGCGTGCTGGAATCAAAGGTTGCACAGCCGATGCGTTCCTAAACACATCAGTTACAAAGCACGTCAACCCAAAGCTGACAATCTTGGATGGGCACAAAATCCGATACTTCTCTCACCTCATCTGGCAGGAGTTTTTCGCAGGCGTTTACCTGATGATGATCATGCCATTGGAGGAATTCAAAGCTCACTACACTGAACTTGCCAAGGACAGATGGGAAGTTGTTGCCAAGTTTTCCTTCGGCATCTGCGACCGCCCCGTGTTCTCGGATCTGAGGTCCGTAATCGCCTCCTTCAAGTTTGAGCATCTGAATGCCAAGAAATCCTTGCTCAAGGAGCTGATGACGCAATGCTTGAATCGCACCCGCACAGCAGTGGAACCCGCTTGCAGCTGGGCTCACGAGTCCAATGATTCGGAGATCGCGTCAGTCGCTTCCTCATCTCTCCCGGAACGGCTCGACCTCCGTTACTCGTCATTTACGCCCAACGACGCTGAGAATCTCTCATTTGTGCTTCAGGATGGCCGGGAGAAACCGGTATGTCAATCAATGCTCATCGGCAAAAATTTTTATTTGTGCAAAACCGGTTTTCAGAACAATTTACATGCGTTTCGGTCGACATACATTATGTAGGCTTTTGACATTTAAATCCACAGCAATATGTAACGAATTCGGATCCAGTAACGGTTGATTTGCCCGCTTTAAACAGGTAGATGAGACCATTGTGGTTAGTTGTGTTGTAAAACGTTTTGTCGTTTACGTTAATTCAGCAGCGTAAACATAATATGAACATGCCTAATTGATCGACAAATCATTGACAAAAAGTTCACGGAAATATAATAAACGTTAAATTTTGACTCGTGCAAGGTGGAGATACATACATTTTTTCCTCTTTCCGTCAAAACCTTCTGGTTTTATTTAAACTTCTATTTAAAATCTGATTAGGGTGCATGTTTACAGTAGATGGCGCCTAAAACCTCGTGTTGTGTGTTGAAAAGAGTGCTGGTGAACATTTTGGTTGAAACATTTAGCTGAAGAACCTGGACTTGTCTGACAGCAAAGTGGATGACTCCGGCGTGACGTTGCTGGCACGATGTGTCCACAACATCGAAGAGCTGATGCTGAGAAGATGCGACATCAAGAGCAGAGGCGCCGACGAGTTATCCGGCAAGATCTGCGTCCTACAAAAACCAGTAAAAAATAAACGTCATATGTGAACAAAAACTTAGGATTTTTAGGCTTATTTGTGTACAATTTGGTAAAGAGAAAAGGGATGCAAAAAAGGATGTATAAATAGGGCGGTAACAGCAACGTAGTCACTTATCACAGCCCTAAAACATCCTAGGCACAGCAAATTAAATCTAAAACCGTTGTTTTCTACAAAATTACCTAATTCTTTCAAACTGCAAAAGTCGGCCCACATGCAAGAATATCGTGCTGTCGCAAAATTAAACCATTAATCTCATTTGCTAGCTGAAGAAACTGGACCTGTCCTTTAACAAGATCGGCGATTCGGGCACAGCTTCTCTTGCTCGCTGCGTCCACAACATCGAGGAGCTGGAGCTTGGCGGATGCGAAGCAGAAAGCGAAGGAGCCGACAAACTTTCCAGCAAGATCCAAGTCCTGGAAAAACCCGTACGTTTACTACATGTCATAACAAGGCCTTAGACGACTGTCATTTTATTTTTGGTTGTCGGCTTGCGGTATAAATATCATAACTTAGTTAACAGAGCAGTTTTTCACTCACGTCGCAATAATCAACTCTTAAAATTCAGTGGCACGCGCCTTAACCGGCCTTTTGGGCCAGGGCGGACTTTTAACTTTTTATCTATACTTTCTAATCTATTTTGTCACGTTACAAAACATCAAAAATGAATAGTTGGCGGACTAACCTGAGATGGATGGAGTGCACAACCAATACGATTTTAAAATGCCGCGCACATGTATATTAAAGTGTATGTAATGACGGCCGTGCATTGGTAAAAACTCATTGGCTAACATTTAAGAAATCAATAAAAATAGACTTTTAATTGCATTTTAAAGCTCGCGCAAAACGGGTTATTACCAAATGAAAGCCATTTCCATATAATATGACATCAATAAACAACAAGTTGGACTCACTGGCGGTTGCTGGACTAACCCTCGATTAGCGAATTGCCCAACTGATGTAAAGTCTAAATTTGCCAAAGGTAAAATGTCATTAAAAAAAAAAACTTTTTCTCAGTACTTGAAGGCATGCGTACAAAAAAGGTGCACGGAAAATATATAGTGTTTCCCAGTGAAAGGGGAGTGGATTACAAAACGAAACACCAGACTAATGAAATGTATTTATGTGGTAGTTGAAGAAACTCGACCTCTCCGAAAACAAGATCGGAGACAAGGGAGCGTCGTCGTTGGGTTGCTGCCTCCACAACACTGAACGACTGATCCTGAAAGAATGCGGGATCAAAACTAAGGGTGTCGACGACCTCTCTGAGAAGATCAGGGCCTTGGAAAATCCAGTAAGTATTGCATGCGTTTGTTTAAAGATTTTATAAAATTTGGCACAGATGTTTTGGTTAGCAATATTTTACGTCTTAAAGTGTGCTTTAACTTTTTTGTAAAGATACATGGGTCGAAAATGTCTAAAAGGTATAGTTTTTTTTACCAGCAAGCGAAGTTATTAATTCAAGTCTTTTTCATTTTTGAATTAAATTTGCTTTCAAAACTGTCATAGAAAAATTAAGCATCGACTAACAGAGACTGAATACTGTTCACCGACCCTCTAAAATTGCTTCGCGGACCCCTCGGGGGCTGGACCGCGGGCCCCACTTTGAAAAACCACTGTTCCGAAATGCAAACTTTGCATTAGTGGCAAATAGGAGNAATGCGGGATCAAAACTAAGGGTGTCGACGATCTCTCTGAGAAGATCAGGGCCTTGGAAAATCCAGTAAGACGTTCGTGTACTTGCATGCAAAATATTTTCTAAAATTTGGCGCAGATGTTTTGGTTAGCAATATTTTATGTCTTAAAGTGTGCTTTAACTTTTGTGTAAAGGTACATTGGTCGAAAATGTCTAAAAGGTATAGTTTTTTTTACCAGCAAGCGAAGTTATTAATTCAAGTCTTTTAATTTTTGAATTAAATTTTTTTTCAAAACTGTCATAGAAAAATTAAGCATCGACTAACAGAGACTGAATACTGTTCACCGACCCCCTAAAATTGCTTCACGGACCCCTCGGGGGCTGGACCGCTGGCCCCACGTTAGAAACCACTGTTCCGAAATGCAAACTTTGCTTTAGTGGCAAATAGGAGAGCTAATACTAGGAAACTAATTGAAAAGCGAAACAGACATTATACTGGGGAACAAACGCAGAAAAAGACAAGTTCCTGCCTTGCAATGAAATTTTCTTTTATTCAGATAAAACAGCTTGATCTTGCCCAAATACACATATATAAACATATGATA
>QXVZ01030684.1:13018-30986 GCA_008931825.1 Phallusia fumigata
AGATGAAACAGCTCGATCTTTCACACAACAAGATCGGAGACTTGGAAGCGACCTCGCTTGCAAATTGCATCCACAACTTCGAGGAACTTGTTCTGATTGGATGCGAGATCGGACGACAAGGAGCCGAAAATCTCTCGAACGAGATCAAGACTTTGCGAAAACCCGTAAGCAAAATAAAAACCGTTCCGGTTAATCAAAGAGTGATAACAACAGGCAGTACCTGGCCCTTTTAACAGACAACTTAATCATCGACGATCGCTGGGTTTTCTAATTTGAATTTAAAGCATGGAAACAAGTTTTCAAGACACAAAATCAGTCGATTACAGGAATATAATTTCACCTAATCACGACATCGTCAGTTCCTTATTCAAATATAATTTTATTTTTGATAAAAAGTTTCCAAAAAACAAGGTCAGTTGATTCGAAACGAAGAAGAACATATTTTACCTACAGCATGGCATTGTCCTAACTTGTTTCCGTATTTCAAATTCGTGTCAGTTAAACTGTGTTTAAAACAGCAAATTTTCCCCCTGTTATGTATGAAATGTCATAACAAAAGTTTTGTACATGGCCCTGAACTCATTTGTGGTAATAATTTTCAAAAAGGAACGGTTAAACTTAATATGCGTTGTGTTAAAACGATAATTTAACGTCTATGATCAAACCAATCTGCTGCTGCTGCTGCTGCTGCTGGGTCCAAACTGTTTTATCAGGCGCTATTAAGTAGTTAATGATTGACTTGTTTGACATAAACAAGGCAGTCTTAAATTACTGAGGATATTAACATATAAGGGGCCATTTCAGTAATGATATTAGTGTTTTATGTGTACTCTGCCACCACAAGTGCCTGGTTGTCGATAATTAGGCTTTTTTGTCATTTGGGGTATTGATTTGATCCTCGAATCCGGCAAGCATTTCTTTGGTTAATAAATTATGAACCATATGAACAAAATATCGATCCCAAATTCAGCTCTCTTCAGACTAATGTTGGTTTTCTGATATCAGCTGAAGAAACTGGATCTCTCCTACAACAAGATAGGAGATCTTGGCGCGACGTCGCTGGCCCACGGTGTCCACAACATCGAAGAGCTTGTGCTTCGTGGTTGCGAGATTCGAAGCAAAGGAATGATCCAGCTTTCCAAGAAGATGCTTCTTCTGCAAGTCCCCGTAAGAAAGTTTAATACATTGATGTTGATATCAGTATTTAATCGGGTAAAAACGGTGGCATCATGAAACGTTTCAAAAAATGGACAAAAACGTCTTAAATAATAAAACATTTGTTAATCAGGCCTAAATAAATCCGAAAATATCTGTTTCATAACCTAGCTAATAAATGTACTTTGAATTCGTCCGCGGCGGCATAAGATGCAAAAACTTTGATAAAAGGTGAAGTAAACAAAAATAGTGCCTACTATATAGACAGCAAAAAGATCCATCCCCAATTGGCTGCAAACAAACTTATACCAAAACGGTACCAGTCACTAACCTGGCCACTGTCATGTTTCAATGTTAGTTTAAGTACTTTTACATTCGCTGCCGTCGGTTTATCCAGATGAAGAAGCTCGACCTCTCCCGCAACATGATCGGGGACTTTGGAGCCACGTTGCTCGCTAACTGCATCCACTACATCGAGGAGCTGGAGCTGGATGGATGTGAGATCGGCAACAAGGGAGTGAAGGAAATCGCCAAGAGGATACAAGTTCTTCACCAGCCGGTAAAGTATTTATTTCCTGTCAGATAACTACAACTTTTGTGTTACCTTTAAGCCCACCCAGGTATTGTTGGTAAAACCTCAAGGGGCAGTGGTTCTCATAGGGTCCGCGGTCCCTAGGGCCCCTGAAGCAATTTTAGGGGCAGTGTTCTGTCCAATAGCGTAGCCAGCCCAAAATTATTTGGGCGGGGCCAAGTAACCTAACTTAATCTACAACTTAGAGATTTTTTACAAGGGTAGCATACCTAAGCGTACAATTTCGATATTTTCGGGGCGCATAGCCCCTTTTGACTTGGGGTATCATGGATCGTTTGGTATGGGTTTGTAGCCTGTCTGGCAAATAGATTAGACAAGAAACCCACTCATAAGATAAACATAATTTTGAAAAGCTATTTAGAGGCCATGATTTGATATTACGCCGCTTATAGGCCTGATGTACTGCGATTTGTACATAGGTATGCTATGAACGCTTTGGGTCAGTTCCCAGATGTGAGTATACGTGCGCATATGGTCTTATTTTTAAACCATGTTTTTGTACACTGGCAGATGGAGCGTCTCGATCTCACATGGAACAACCTNCCATGTTTTTGTACACTGGCAGATGGAGCGTCTCGATCTCACATGGAACAACCTGACCGACGAAAGTGCTGAGTCACTGGCCAGATGCGTCCACAACATCAAAGCACTTTACGTCAGCGATTGTGGCTTCACCAAAGCCGGAATGAGCCTCATCAGGTCAAAGTCGAGAGGAAAAGAGTCGACCAACTACCGCTACATTTAAAGCTGGAACAGGATTTGTCGGCGTCTACGTCATTGCGAACGTTTCAAGCCTTTACCTGTTCCAGGCGGTGCGATTTGAACCATGAACCTTGGGCCTGCGGGCCGCGCCACAGAGCTAAACAATGTTTTCGGGATCACAACCGAACATACGCATGCCGTGGTGAATTTACGTAACATAGCACACAGATTTATTTACATGGTATACATTAGCAAGCGACATAAGGGGTAAACAGAATCACCACCTAAACGTCAAAGCTAACATCCGTATAGAGATGAACGTGGCTGTATTACCAAACAAAACATGTTACACCAAACAAAACAAACTATAAACCATATATTACCAAGAAATATGTTAAACTGGGTATTTAACCAGTGGGTTCCAAGGGAACAGCCGGGGTTAAAGAAACAATAGTTTTTTCATGTATTTCGATGCAAACTTACTAGATCTAGATACTTAAAATACATCCTTATCGTTGCTTAAGGCTCAAATGCTCCATCCAGTAGTGCCTGTTGTGTTTAAAACCAATTTTTAATCGGTCCACTTAAATCGACATTAAAACATGAAGACAGATGCATTACCTACAGTCACGTGTTTACTCCTTAGCAAACAGGGTGAACAGGAACAAACAACACAAACGATGTTTCGGTTTCCCATCCAAACCGCACTACGGTCCACAATGAACAAATTCATGTTTGTTACATGTATCAGATTCGCCAAATCTGATGCGTTTGCTTTGTTGTAAATTTTGTTGCGTCACCAGTCTCTAAATTTGTTTATTTAACCCTCGAAAAACAAAAAATGTATTTTAATACAGTCAAATTTGCTGGTCGAAATCTGGAATAGTCACATTTACCTTTACTCCACGTTCACCGTTATTTTTTGCAAACAACCTGTTTCGCGTCTCTCCAATCCAAAAAGAAAAATTTTGATTCATTGCTTGTTTTTCAAGTCACGAATGTATTGTAATGTTTGCAAGACAACGCGCCAAGCTTTTTTGTCAAGCCCTTTGGTGTCCGGGTCAAAAACCAATTAGGGACAAAACTATTAAATGTTTGTGCCGAACCAACGCACTTTCCAAAAGCAGTTCTATTTTTACAGTAACAATACCTTATCAATGTAAACCTAGCACAATGACGGATAATCGTGCGCCAAAGATACAAAAAACTTTTTAAAGTTTTCGATAGTTGGTTTTAAATGTTCTCAATAGGAAGATACAAGCCAGTCCTGATGATGACAACATCGTTTGTCAAAACGTAGAACATGTTTTGTACACAAATACTGGCTTGTATCTTCCTATTGAGAATAATAATTACTTTTCCGGGAAATCTGGTTGTTGATTTCATAGGGGCGTCGTTAAGGAAAAAGGTTAAGGATTACTTACAGAAGAAAAAGTGGAACGCTCCACGTTAGACCTTTGCACAAGTTGCTAAGTGCATCTCCGAGAAAGTATAGCGTGATCAGCTAAACTGGATCAATCTTACTTGGTGACATTTTCTTGCCGATTTCGCATTCATCAAAGGCGTAGCCAGCCAAAATTGGCATATATTTCCGTGTTAGCCTAGTTTAATGTACAACTTAAAGACTTTTTCCAGGTATAACCTTCAACATAGAAAGTACAACTTAGAATTTTTTTGTGGGAAGGATGGCGTCCTTGTCCACCTAGCTACGCTCATGTTACGATGAGTTATTGAGTTTTGGAAAACGTCAAGCAGCCAGGCGATCGTATTTGGAATCTCACAATGGAAGCGTCATCACGAATTATTGACAGACGCGCGAAGCGTTTGGCAGGAAACAGAAAAGGACTAAAGAAAGGACAAGTACGACAAAAAACGCAGTGACAAGTTGAAAATGTTGCTTTTGCAATAATTGTTACGAAATCGGTAGAGGAAACATGGAGGAAGCAACGGAAAGGCTGTTCAGTGATCCACAAGGCAGTCAGCCGAATATAAGCTTATACAAACAGAGGTGGGCTCTCATGTTGGCCCTGGCTGTTTTACTTTTTGTGAACACCTTCGGTTTTATCAGCTTTGGTGAAATCAAAGATGTCTATTTGAAGATTTTCCAGGTGTCGTACTGGGAAGTGGATTGGATCACAACTGCACGCTACGCAGCACCGTTTGTGGCTACGCCCCCGCTGCTGGTTCTGGGATACTGTCGTAGAATCAAACTTCGTTTTGTGTCCAACTTAACTGCCTGCTGTGCAACTCTCAGTTTCACTTGCTTCACGGATCATATGACAAGCTATTGCCGGAGTAGCAACTCTCTTGACCTACGCCCTCTCGCCCACTTTCGCCGTCTCGTGGTTCCCCGAAAACGAAGTTGGTACCTCGTTGGGCGGTCAGTTGTTCGGTATCTTCGCCGGCCTGGCCACGCGGGTGCAGCCTTGATAGTCAGTATATTGGAAAGTGGTGTGCAAGCAAATTACACTGACATTATGCTGAGAAGAGACCAAGTAAAACTGATGACCGTCTACGGCGCCTTATTAGCCGTTGTTTGTCCAGTTACTTTGTTTTTGTGTTGTTTTATGGCTGACAGACCGCCAAAGCCACCCACAGTTGCACAAGTTCTCAAAGGAGAAGATGTTCCCATTAAGTTTAGGTTTAAACTGTTCTGGATGCTAACCGAAGATGTTTTCACAAATCGAAGCTTCGTGATTGCAACCCTTGTGTTCGGAATGGCTTGCGGAATAGTGACTGTACCATTTGTCCTTACAGCACCACAAACCTGGCAAACCACTTTCAACCGATTTAGGGACTATCAACTGACATTCGTACTGTGATGTAACAACCTCAAAAGGAAAGAGTACATTAGAACAAAATAGCAAACAATAATACACGTTATTAAAAAGGTTGTAGGCCAATTAAGTATGGTTGCTGACCGACCAAAATAACCGGGACATGCTGGCTGACTGGGCGGGACATCAGGACAAGGCGTGTAAAATTGGAACAGTCCCGACTAAAACGGATCATATGGTAAGCTTATGTAAATATAATGTTTTTGCCCTTTTCCCTTTTTTGTTCGCGTTTTTGAGGTAATTGTTATTGAGAACCTTCCATTACTAAAAAGAAATACGCTCAGCTGGACAGGATGTGATTACAAAAATGACTTGTATCCCACTTTTTACCAAAACAACGTCAGATAAATAACAGTGAAGTTTTTTGCACTAGCTGCGCAAAAGAGCAACATAGTTGACGTTAATCTGCCAAGCCTGCCAAGCACATGAGAAGTTTGTTTCAACTTGTTGGCAAGGTTAAACGGCAATTTAGGATATTGCTATTTAACTGTGGGCGTAAGCGAAGCTAACAAATGTATTTGTCACTACATTTAATTTGAAACTGAAACAGCTGCAGTGAAAAGTTGCATTGTTGGAACATTTTTGTTTTTCGTTTCATACATTGACTTTTGTTACATTATTTAGTAGTTCACTTTGATTCTAGTATAGAATGTGTTTATGTCGGAAATCAAGTTGCGTGTTTCGTAGTTATTTGTAAACAATTTGTTTGCAGCAGTGGTTTCGGGCTAAAGGAGAAGTTTTAGGTGCACGAAAGGGTTTACCCGTTTTTTGTTAGTTTTCAGTGATTAAAAAATTATTAGCTGTTACTTTGATAGGATTCGATTTAGTTTGGTTGTGCATCGTTGGCCCTTTCGCCTCCCTTTCGCCACCCAAAGCTTTTACTGGTTTCAAGCAAAGCCGATTACATTCCTTGCCCCGGAAAAGACATCGCATTGAAATACGAAAAACTATTATTAAAAGAGACATAACACAAAAAGTTAAAAATAACATTTGGAAATGAGAGTGTTCTTGTTTGCAGTTGACTAGTACACTTAATGAACATCGTCAATTAGTTTGCCGATATCATAGTAAGCACTAAAGTAGTAAATGACTCAGAAAGAACTATTTTATTGGAAAAGGAAGTGTACGGGCCATTTTTATTAAATATAACACTTGCTAGGTGTATAGTAAGAAAACAATTAAGAACCTGTAATAAGCGTGGATTTTGCGAACAATAGAATTATGCAAAATGCCCATTAAGATGACGTTACTCAGTGCCCGACACTTGATTGCACGCAGTGCTTTCATGAGTGGGGGCTGTTTTTGTTTCTATTCAGTTTTAAGCTACAGACCTAATATTTGTTCGGAGGTAGGTGGGTAGGAGGTTATTTTAAATCCGTGTCCCCGGACCATATTTGGGCAAGTAACTTGTGCCTACGTGACAATTAACTTTAATGATTCCACCTTGCAGGTAAGTTTCTTGCTTAGGGAGACAAATGCTGCGACAACGTTTATCAACGCAAGTCATATGTTTTGCGGGGTATAAACTTTTAATATATAAGTGAACCAATAAACACGCATGGTTAGGTTCAATGACCTGCAAGTACGCCTATTAACCTGTATTTTAAGAGGCGACGTGACCCTGACTATGTCTGACTTGTAGTTTATTTCGAAATAACTCTTTAAAGAGAGTCAATTGGCAATAAGGGGCGGTTGTAGTAAACGTCTCTGGTTGTCCATAAAGTTCTGAAGCAGGTACAGAATAGTGAGGCCTACGTGAACAATTGTCGTTGAATGGTATATATTTTACATATTTTTAGCTGTTTTTTAACTATTTCACCTGTTTTAACTTGCAACCAAGAGAACTGGTGGGGCGATTGCCCCAATTTAATCAGATTACCGATCCTGTCTGATCAAGACTGCACAGCCTGATTTAACAAGTATAAAAAACTGATAATGACCAATGTTGGACCCCAACCCAGCTCACCCCAAGGAGCTGGTGGAGATGCACCCCAACCCAATCCACCCCTAGGATCTGGGGAACCCGTACCCCAACCCAGCTCACCCCAAGGACCTAGTGAAGATGCACCCCAACCCAATCCACCCCCAGGATCTGGGGAACCCGTACCCCAACCCAGCTCACCCCAAGGACCTGGTGAAGATGCACCCCAACCCAATCCACCCCCAGGACCTGGGGAACCCGTACCCCAACCCAGCTTACCCCAAGGACCTGGTGGAGATGCACCCCAACCCAATCCACCCCAAGGACCTGGGGAACCCGTACCCCAACCCAGCTCACCCCAAGGGTCGGGGGAACTCGTACCACGACCAACTGCAAACCAAATGTGCCCGATTAATCCTAACAGTCAAAACACGATTATTAACATGGTGAGACGACCGCTCTGAGAAAACCATAGCCTCAAATTCAGCCTATTTTATTTACAGGAGTGTGAACAAGCACCACAGATTGGAGACACAAACATCAACACAACTGGACCAGTGTTCAATGCACCTGTAGAAATTCATCAACACCGCCATTATAACCTTATACTGAAACAACAAACAGTTCAGCACATACGCGAACAATCTTCAACACTACAACCTGTACCAGTTGGTTTGGATGAACAAGCAGTGCCGCCATCCTTATCTGCACCCACAGAAGTAACTGAGGAACAACCGCATTGTTCCAATCAACCACCTGCACCAGTTTATTTGGATGAAGAAACCTTACCTAAACTTCCAGCATCAACACCACCATCTGCACCCAGGGAAGCAACTGAGGAACAACCTTTACCACAGATAACTGGGTTTAGTGTTAGAACGCCTGATCCCTCCAACTTTCAAATCACAGAAACCAGAAAGTGTACGTAGAAATAAGCAGAATTATTCAAAATATTGTTAAGAATTGAAGCAAACTTTGCGAAATAGTTCTCCACGGTTGTTTGACGGTTCTTCCCTGATGATTCTCCTGTACGCATCTCTTTGCATCCATAACAGGTCCTACATGGTGTTCAAGAATACCTACAGTTTAAATCTGGCTCTGAACCTTAAAAATATTCTACCATAAGCCATAGCACATAAAACCACAAAATTGCCCCATAAATTCATAGGCTTTGAGTTTTAAGTTTGAAGCATTTCTTGTTTTTCTCAACTGCAGCCCTTCATTAATATAATCAAAAATATTTTTTCAGGCAAGCAACTAAAATCAATTCTCACAGAAAAAGTCGAACTACTTGCCAATGAAGAATCATCACTGACAGAGATTTTCCAACGACCTATAATACCCGTCCACCTTTCCATAGTCAGCAAACCGCAACAAATTGACGACGAGCTTAAGGCAAAAGGACATTATCACCGTAGAGAGGACTTCGCCAAAGTTTACAAAAGACCAGAAGGCGACATCACCGGCAAAGAATTGTTCGCTCGTGCTAAACAAAACGCTCAACAAGAGGCTAATAAAAAATGTGGACAGGACAAACAAAAAGCGAACCAAAATTATGTCGAAAAACATGGGAATGTAGTTGCTGTGGTTGGACAAGCCGGAATAGGAAAAACCACTTCTGCTAAAAACTGGGCCTTGCAAGCTTTACATGGTCAGTTGTGCGGAAACGTATCATTTATCTTTTACATTGTGATCAGGTTTATTGACTTTACGCAACCAATGACTTCGTTGCAGTTTTTGCTTTGTACTATTTTGCCTGAATGGATTTGCACTTCGGACGAAATGAAAAACATACTTAGTGTTATTTGCAGCGATCCCAACGTTTTGCTGATTTTCGACGGTTTGGATGAAGCAGCTTTTAAGTCATTTTCAAGTACATTTGCACAACCATTGCTACATTCCAAAAACAGTGCAGAAAGTTACCTGAAGCATTTAGCGGGAGGAAACTTGCTNACAAAACGCTCAACAAGAGGCTAATAAAAAATGTGGACAGGACAAACAAAAAGCGAACCAAAATTATGTCGAAAAACATGGGAATGTAGTTGCTGTGGTTGGACAAGCCGGAATAGGAAAAACCACTTCTGCTAAAAACTGGGCCTTGCAAGCTTTACATGGTCAGTTGTGCGGAAACGTATCATTTATCTTTTACATTGTGATCAGGTTTATTGACTTTACGCAACCAATGACTTCGTTGCAGTTTTTGCTTTGTACTATTTTGCCTGAATGGATTTGCACTTCGGACGAAATGAAAAACATACTTAGTGTTATTTGCAGCGATCCCAACGTTTTGCTGATTTTCGACGGTTTGGATGAAGCAGCTTTTAAGTCATTTTCAAGTACATTTGCACAACCATTGCTACATTCCAAAAACAGTGCAGAAAGTTACCTGAAGCATTTAGCGGGAGGAAACTTGCTCCCACGTGCTCGAAAGATATTCACATCACGACCAGCTCAATTATACAAACTCCATCCTTCATACCGTCCCAAGTTTATAGTTCAGATACTTGGCTTAACCCCCAGATCACAGGATGAACTCGGACGTCAGATATGTGGCGCAAGATACCCTGAAATGCAACAGAAACTAATTCAAAATAACAATTTGTTGGCATACTGTTATGTTCCTGTCAACTTCATACTAACACTTAACTCTTTGATGAAATACAGGGATGACATTAGCACTGTCACCACGACCCAAATTCTTTCCTTCACGTGTTTACAATATGCAACAACTGACCATTTGCAAGGTCATGAATGTGAGTTTGACAAACTAGCTAAACTGGCATGGGATGGGTTCCTAAACAAAAGGGTGGTTTTTAAATCAAAAGACATAGAAAAGGCCAATATCCAGTCTTTATCAGTCGACGCATTCCTAAACACATCAGTTGCAAAGCAAGCGAATCTCAAAGTGGCAATATTGGATGGACACAAATACAAATACTTTTGTCATCTTACCTGGCAAGAGTTTTTTGCTGCGATCTATCTAATGATGATTATGCCTTGGGACGAGTTTCAAAAACAATACAAACGACTCAAAAAAAGTAGATGGGAAGTTGTTGCCCAATTTGCCTTCGGGATTCTCAATCTCTCGGTATCTCAAGAACTAACATCTGTAATCCGAAACACGGGACCCGATTTAACAAACAGAATGTTGCTTTTGGCGAAACTGATTCAATCAGGCGGTATACGCCGCAAAGCAAATCACATTAAACGAGTTTGCTGCTGGGCTCATGAAGCAAATAGAAGGGAGATAAGTTCATCTGTTGCCTCTCTACTTCCTTCATGCATCAAAGACAGATCTTATCTTCTTACTGATGTCGAGAATCTTTCATTTGTACTTAAATACGAATGGGTGGGTTGTGCATGAATCAAAAGCGGTCACAATTGTTTTTTTCAACAAACATGTTTGCGTTTCCAATCACATGTTTGAAGTAATTACAAATACATAGGTAACAGCGGTACATGGGCTTTTAAGATTTAAGATTCATTGCTAAAGCAAGCGACCATAAGTTCTGTGACATAAATTCTTTTCATATTCAATTTCTAATTTAATGGTTGTAGATGGAAACTCTTGATCTTTCCAACAATGACATCGGAGATCCTGGCGCGACTTCACTGGCCCGTTGCGTTGAGAAGATCAAGAAACTACTGTTGGCTGAATGTGGGATAGGAGTTAGAGGTGCCGAGAAATTGGCAGAAGGAATTAAATCCCTAAGTCAACCTGTAGGAGTTTTTTTTTATGTATTTAAGAACATACTTTGCGATAAAAACGTCAAAAAAACATGATATGAATACGAATCATGCTCTTATTTAGCACCGTAGCTTGAACTAATGACAGTGTTACACAGATGCAGAAACTGGACCTTTCTCGCAACAGAATTGGGGATGAGGGTGCAACTTCAATGGCTAACTGCGTCCACAACATACTTGAACTGGAACTGTGGGGATGCAATATCAGCTCCAAGGGCGTCGGCGCACTCTCCAAGAAAATACAAATGTTGCCTAACTTGCGAAAGGTAACTTGCTTTGTTTGTATAAACGTTGTTTTAGATCGACGCTTTAAATTAGGCCTATCCTTTTAATTATTATATGCTTCTTGGGAAAAAAGGGTTTGAAGTTACTTCTTGTCATTCAACCTAAACTATTTCCAACCTATTAGCTATCACGTGACCGATTTTAGGTAAATCCAAAATATTGATTTTTATCGAAACTGTTAATGTTTTTTTCTAATAAGCTGGAGAAACTTGACCTGTCCTGCAACCAAGTTGGAAACCAAGGCGCAAGTTCACTGTCTCGCTGCGTTGACAGGATTCGCCGGCTGTTTCTACAAGATTGTAACATCAAAAGGATTGGTGGGCGCCAACTCTGCAAGAAAATAAAATTTGTAAGTTTTTTTTAAAAACGTGTTTACATTGTAGGTTGAGAGAATTATGCCCCTCACTGTGTAAACTTTTACAGCACTAAAACACTGAGAACTGCTTTAGTTGAAACTTGTCACGTTCTGCATGTTTTGTTGGTATAGGACAAGTCAACACGTAGCGTAGACCAAAGGCCCGTTTACACTGTGTTCATTGGCGCTTAACCTAGCCTTACTTTGAGACCCCTTCCGTTTACACTGCGATTTTCGGTGCGTACCTAAACTAACTAAATCGAATGCACGACGTCATTTTTTGCTTACTATGACAGCAGATAACCATAAAATTTCACCTAAATTTATCGTTGGATTGACTAGCATTTTTTATTTGATTGGATTTTAAAAGATTTAAAAGGCCACTGCATACCAAATATTGTATGAGTTAGAAATTTGGAGTTCGAAAAAGTCTGTTTAAATATAAATTGAAGTTATTAGCTCTTATTAAATTATTGACAACGAAACGGAACACTCATGCCAAAAGATTTGGAAGTTATAGTGCATTCAATCCTACAGACACGCAGACAAGATGGTAGGTAGTAATAAGAATTAAATTTGGGACAAATAGCAAACCATCCCAAATTTTTGCCAAATAAAGTAACTTTTTTAAATCAGAAACCCGTACACAGCGATTACACAAACCGAACTGCGAAGATTCAAGCTGCTTGATACGCAGAAAAACGCTCGGCAGGCGATCACGCGCTCATTTCTACGAGACTTGAGCGACCGAAATCATCCGAGCGTAAAACCAGACAGACAAAATAAAACAACAAAACTGCGCAGGTTGGGCGCGCGCCCTACGCATAGTGTAAACGGGCCTTAAGAGTTGGGTTGAAATATCTAGATTCTAGTGGAATTAGATCTGACTTCATATGGAGCCAATTGAAATGCGCACTTCTAATTTGACCTGTTGGTTTTCGTGGCTCGATGATGTGTAATATTTCCGCCTGAAAACAAATGTTTTCTCTTCGCAAGCCTTGCTGCTCCGACAGGCTTAATAGGGCATTGTCCGTGACTGCTGACGAAGCGCGTTTGTTTGCAGATGGAACACCTGGACTTGTCGGGGAATCCTGATTTGCAGAACTGCTGTGATGCTCTCGCAAAGTGCGCGCGAAGAGTCAGATATCTAGATGTTCGAGATTGCGGTTTCGATGCAACTAACGGTCGAGCTTTTCAATCAAAGACTCGGAATCGAGTTTTGTTATAATCTTCGCCTCGCTTATGTAGGATACTACTATCATTGCGATCACAAACATGGCCACACGCGCATACGCCGGGGTTGTTTCACTGGAATTTATGGGCAAAAATGAAAATCCCGGCTTAAAAATCGCCTTCTTACTGCACTGTTGTTAACGACTTCTTCTGTCAAGCAACGTTTCTTAGGTGTGTGCTTATCGTTTACCAGTCGTGCAAACTTTCATTCGCTGATGCGAAAAAATTAAACGTTTCAAAATCACTTGACTCATGGCACATTTAGCTGTAACCCTGTGTGGCCGAATAGAAGTTCGTGGGTCACATTGATTTTTGGTGCCTTTGGCAGGGTTTTTGTCGGTCTAGAATCGTAATCGGGTGAAGCTATTTCGAATAATTTTGAACCTATTTCGAATAATAATGTTAGTGGGCCGCGAGTCATCGAAAAAATTAGCAGTGGATCATTATGCGCATTTAAAAAAAGCGCTTGAAAACCACTGGCCCAGACCAAAAGATAGGCAGGCAAGTAGTGTAGTTAAGACCGTGATAAGAGTTTTTTGGACAGAGGGAGCAAATTTTAGACCTTTCAAGCGTTCGTACAGAAAACATTGTTTAACATTCTGAAGTTTTTTACTCTAGTTTTGGACATTGCACGAAAAACAGGACAAATGTAGAAAAATTGTACTTTGATTGCACTTTTGGGCACACAACGTTAGACAATTTTAAGAACGTAGTTAGTAGTAGCTGCAAGGAAAGCGGTCAGATTGTTGTTCAACAAATTTGCAGTGTTTTTATTGCTTTTAGCCTTTGTTTTTATCGGTTTATTATGGTTGATCTTATTTTTTGGTTCAAGCAATGCCGATAAAGTTGCTTGTTCGGGAGAATGCGTCACATTTTAATAAAACTGTTGCTAGAAATTAACTAAGTCAAGCAAGTTCCCTAGTACTTGGTACCGAGCATCACTGTTTTATGTTCATTAAACCGTGTCCACAAAGGGCACGTAGCTTGTGCCTACGTGACAAGATAGAGTGCCTCAGTTTACTGTCTCACTATGCTAGAGTGTTATTTTATTATACGTTGGCTGTTTGCGAAAACAGTAAATGCTGCGACAACGTTTATTAAGGCAAGTCATGTGTTTTGCGGGGTTTAAACTTTTATTATACAAGTGAACCCATAAACACGCATGGTTAGGTTCAATGACCTGCAAACGTGTAGTTTAAGAGACTACATGGCCCTGACAATGTCTGACTTGTAGCTTATTCCGAAATCACTCTTCAAAGAGAGTCAAAATGCAAACAATTGGCAATAAATAAAATTAGTTCTGAAGCAGGTACAGAATAGTGAGGCCTACACGAACAATTGTCGTTGAATGGTATATATTTAACATATTTTTAGCCGTTTTAATTATTTCACCTGTTTTAACTTACAAACAAGAGAACTGGTGGGGCGATTGCACCAATTTATTTAAATGACCAATACTGTCTGATCAAGACTTCACAGCTTGTTTTTAAAAAAAACAACAGATAATGAGTGATGTCGATACAAATGGGTGAGTTGTTCAAAAGTTTGACGTATGTTTGTGTTTTTATCCCATGTTAAAATTGTTTCAAAATGCCTAATCCAAAAAATTAGGTCATTTATATTTGGTTATTGCCAATAACTCCTGTGAAATCAGGCAATCGACCTTGCATAAATTATTTTCATATCCGATTCATAATTTAATGGTTGCAGTTGGAAACTCTTGATCTCTCCGAGAACGATTTAGGAGATCCAGGCGCCATTTCTCTGGCCCGCTGCATTAAGAACATGAAGAAGCTGCTGTTGTCTGAATGTGGAATAGGAGTTAGAGGCGCCGAGAAATTGGCAGAAAGAATCAATTCCCTAAATCAACCTGTAGGAAACTTTTTTACACATTTAAGAAAATACTTTACGATAAAAACGCGACGAAGAATTGGTCAACGTGATCCAAGTTCGAAATGAACCTGCATGAAACTTTAAAGTATGACAATTGTCATGGCTGACTACATGGACAAAAATTTTCCAACCAACATTGCAAAAGCACCTTTTAACCTTTTTAGCAGAGAAATAAGTGTAACTACAATTTTTAGACGAGGCCAGTGCCGCATTTTGTTACCTTCAGTGCATATATTTGGAGCACAAATATAATTTAACTCAAAAAGGCAATAGCTTTTCTTGAAAATTGTTCATGAACTCATCTTAAATGACAGTTTTACACAGATGCAGAAACTGGACCTTTCTCGCAACAGAATCGGGGATGAGGGTGCAACTTCAATAGCTAACTGCGTTCACAACATACTTGAACTGGAACTGTGAGGGTGCAATATCAGCAGTAAAGGCGTTGACGAGCTCTCCAAGAAAATACGTATATTGCCTCGGATGGTAACTTGGTTTTATTCCGTCGACTGTCTTATCATTTACTTTTCCTAAAGGCCTAGCCCAAGATTTATAGTCTGTTTTAATGTCTAGTATTCAATATTTTTATCCAATTGCCTGCCCTCGACTCCAAGCATAAGTCGAACTAAACACGTATAAAAATAACGGTTTCATTTCTTTTTATATTATAGCTGGAGAAACTTGACCTCTCCTGCAACCAGGTTGGGAACCAAGGCGCAATTTCGCTGTCTCGCTGCGTTCACAGAATCGAGAGACTTTTTCTGCAGAACAGTAACATAAAAAGGATTGGTGGGCGACAACTCTGCAGGAAAATACAAGACCTACGTGTAAGAGGTTTGATATGGGCTATTTTTACGAAAAATTACATTTTGTAGTGCAAGGGTAGAAAAAAATCCAGCCTCCCCTTGTAATTACACTGGCTAACAAAAATAAACAGTCGGATTTAATGCGACCCCGTTGCGCTAGACTATGTGCAACGCTGCGTCCAAAAACAGACATTAACTTTGTTTGTTTTACTCTAGCGGGCGGTACAACTTCTAAATGCGTTATGCTCCTAATGAGTTCACCAATCCGGTCCGCTGGGTTGAAGCAATGTCGTTTAAGTTTCTTGTTCAGGGAAACTCAAGTGACCGAGGAAGGATCACAACTCACAACCTTGCGAGCACTATCGCGCTAACCCCTCGGCCATTTTTAGTTCACTTTCTTCTTTCCGACAGGCTTTGATCGTGACTGCCTAAATCCGTGACCAACCTTTTTGAAGCATTTCCCATTCGCTTTTTTTAACTTTTCATTTCTGACCCACCAGACTAAAAGTGATTTAGAGTAATAAGAAAATGCTTAGAACCACCGATTTACCTAAAAAGATATACTAACTTAACTAGGCTGGAAAATTTCAACTTAATAAATTCATCCCGTGTTGGAAAGCTTTGGCCTAAATCTACTGTGTTGTTTGCAGATGGAACACCTTGATTTGTCGGAAAATCCTGATTTGAAGAACTGTTGCAGAGCTCTAGAAAGGTGTGCCTGTAACATCAGAGTCCTGGATATCCGAGACTGCGGCTTAACCAACAGTTTGGTGCAAAACTTCTTTTCCAAGGCAGCAGGGAATGTAGTTCACTTCTAAACTAAACTTCGACTCGCACCAAGTAGTCCATTACTGTCACTCTTCGTCATAATTACCTAATGTGGCTACTGATGCCCACAGGCATATACACCGAGTTGCTTCACCGGATTTTTTGGGGGCAAATTGGGCATTTCTTGCTAAACAGGTTACTGAGCTTTCAAGCAACGTGTGGTTGTTGTGTGCTTATCGTTTATCAGTCGTGAAAACTTTCATTTTGCTGGTGTCGAGAATTTTTACTTTTCAAAATCACTTGACTTTGGTCAAACCTTGTGGTGGCCGTGTGTAGCCGAATAGAAGTTCGTGGGTCTGTTTGATTTCGGATCGAGTTTTGACAGATTTGTAATGGGCCTCAGTGGTTCTCATAGCGGATGCGTGAAGTTTTTACGATACAAAGCTTATAGCGCCCGCTGTGGAAAATTTTTGACACTAATGCTGCTGCTTTTTTCTGAGAAGTAATTGTGGTACACGAAGCACGAACACTCAATCGTAATCCAGTCAAGTTATTTAGAGTTAATTTAACACTGGATAACCACTGGCTCACGCACAGGCGTGGTGTAGTCAAGGCCGTATAAAGAGTATTTAGGCTAAGGGGACGAATTTTCGAGCAACTACTCGTAATCCAATTTACAGCGGATTAAAAACAGACATAAAGTATGGAAGTGTTGAACTGCTATAGCGGTGTGAAAACCACTTTATTTTCGTTCCATTTATTTTGGCAAAACAGCTAAATCTTGATGGAGACGTCAGACAAACACGCTCCTATTGACAGATTTTTGTTACGGGGTTCGAACCCGAATGCCGATCAGGTTTTCTTCATTTGGTCTGATTATATGAAACGAGCGTCTCAAGATCAAGACCATCCGACCAACTGTCAGACCCCACAAATACGCGATTAATACTTAAAATTGCGCCAACAGCGGAATTAAGACCAGAACACAACAAAACAACATTTAAACTGGAACACGCGAAACACAAGCAGACAAGCATCAGAACTTGTAAGAGGTGAAGAGAGAGAAAACTGAAAAAGTGCATTAAAAGCAAAGGGACTACCACGTCTAAAACTCAAAACAAAACATACATCGTTGGGGTGGGTTCTTACAATATTCGGACCGATTCTAGAATATTCTAGAACAGCGGTTCTCAACCGGGGTCTACGAAAACCGCAAGTTTTGTGTCCGATTCGACGTATCGTAATCTACGAAGATGATGATTCACGTTTCATTAGTTTGGTAATACGTCACAACCTACTTTATCACGTCATATTTGGTTAGCGAACAAGTTCAATGGCACTAATATTTATGTAAAGCGTTGGATTTGCTTACACTAGCGGTTCCCAAAATTTGGTACGCGCGGTATGTAGAAGTGTTAGGCAAGCAACTTTTATTGCTTATTCGTGTTAAGGATTGCAAAAAGTTGTCCTTATGGCATGATAGTATTTAATTTGTTAAGAATCTTACAAAAAGTCATTGAGTCAGTTCCTGTAATAAGTTCGTAGCGATGATGACAACGTCTTCTCGTGTTTCTAAAGTTTTCTGAAAGTAGGTGGCAGGCGGGAACTGTATGAACCGAGAAATTGCTCGTCAACAAAAATTACCCGGCGGGCAAAACGATGGGACCTAAAATG
>QXVZ01030687.1:0-12849 GCA_008931825.1 Phallusia fumigata
GCAACCCAGTTTCCAGAGCCAGTCATTGAATACATCCCGGCTCCAAAAGAGGCTGAGATTCAAATCATTCACATCAAGAACGTCTTTACAGATCAAAGCGACGCGGTAGGTTGTTGTGATTGCGCTGACGCTTATCAAAGTCTTAACGCTGCTCTATTATAACACCGCAACCCCCCAAGCAGTAAGCATGCATCGCGGACTGCAGACAATGAAACGTTTGTCTGTGTGCTCCCAAAAAGAAACTTTTTCGCCGGACAACATTTAGTACACCCACCTGTGCTACGGAAGAGTTAGGTTGCGAACGTACGCTTGTAAACTATTATGTATGTGTCTACCCTTGTAACTTCTTTCTGCTGTAACACTAAAAAGCAGCTATTTTTTATAATGCAATACAAACTATGCAGTGTTATCTGTGCCCAGTTAGCACAATAAAACGTCAAACAAAAAATTGGAGAAAAAACTATTGTCACAAAATTCTTAAACTCAACTTTGGGCCTTGAAAATTAATGACAATTTTGATTGCGAAACTTTTCTGTTAGTTTGGCTGTTGTAGCGATGGATGGCCTTGTATATTTGTTTCATGATCCAATATTGTTTTTTGGCACAGACGGTTCCTATTCAAGATGTTGACGGTGCTGACTCGACAAACCTTGTGAAACCTCCAACTGCAACTCCACCTTCCAATGAGCCTGGTCCTGAAGAGAAAGCCTTGGAAGAAGAAGAACGGCGAATGCAAGAGGAGATTGAAAACACGAGAAAGAAACTTCTATGGCTGGAGGAGCAAAAGGTAAATGAACTATAACTCTTCGTTGCACATTTTCTGCGAAGTGTAAACCATTCTGTTTGCAGAAATCTTGTTTTACCAAAACTCTGTAGTTTGGGATTCCGTGTTAGTATCCAAAATTGTATTTTTCGATATATACCGCAAACAATTTGTTGTGTACCGAATGAGAAAGGTTGGCCTCGGATTCAATAAATAGTCAGATGAAAAAAATAGTAAAATAAAATATCAAAATTTAGATAAAGATGAAAAAGAAGAAAGAAGATGCAGCAAAACGTCACAGTTTTACGATTGCAACACCCATTGTAGCAGGTAATGTAGTTTGGTCAAGTTCATTGTTAGCAAACTTTAGACTTTAACCAACGCTTTCATTTATAAATTTATAAAACTAAATTGCTATATTTTAAGATGACAAAACTTTAAATAAAGTACAATGAACAAGGATAGCAAAGTTTACTTTTTTAAAGAACCCGCACCTCAGCACATGACAAGCGCAACTTTGCCGCGTCGCCCACCTGCTTACGTGACACCTGTTTTCCACCAATCGAAACCAAGGGAAGAGTTCAACACTGATCGAATGAGTGAAAAGGAACGCCAAGACATCGATGATCTTCTGAGATCTGTACAAGAACTCGATTTTACGATTCCCCAACTAACTAATGCACCACAAGTAGGTTTTTATATCTGATGTTGACTTCATCCGTTATAATACTTCAATTATGAAAATTATTTAAGTCAACTGTGTAAAAAAGGTGATTCAGAAAAAAAGCCTTCCTTGGGTTTTGTGATTTCGTACGAAATCCTTTAACCGCGATTACTTGCTTTGTTGGGTTCTGGGTTTATCGTTTGCTTCTGGATTCGTCTTGTCCTGTTTTATGATGATTTCGTATGCACAAGAAACTTCAAATGCCTTGTACCGATTTTTTTAAAGCAATTCCACCATAAATGATTAATTACAGACTGCCTTAAACGTTCGTCAGTCAGTCTTATTTTACCGTCGACAATCTGCTGCTTTGAGCGATAAAATCAAACGCAGCTTCGACGCACTTGACAGACCTATCCAAACTAACAGCACATTTACATTATTGATAGCCGAACCTTGCTTGACCTTAAGCGACGTCATGTTGCAACTTCTGTGCCCTTGGGTTATAGTTGGCCGGCAATATTTTGCAACAGTTTTGTTAATGAAACTTGTGGGCTGGCTGTGGTGGGCAGTAGAGTGTGATGCAGTCATACGTAGATTCACATCTGGTACAGCGATGTTCAATGTTTTAAAATGGATTACATCAGGGTTGTGTTTGTTGAGTGTGCAGGCGCTTGAACAAGAGAGACAATTATTGCCTTCTGTTTGTTGGTAAAAAACGTGGCAAGCTGCGTACGGTAGGTACAAAAAGTTTTAATGCCCTTCAGCATTGTATTAGTCTGAATAGATCTGAAACGCAGAGAGTGTGTTCACTTTAAGCTTGTCAATTAGTTACACAGTGGTTATTTGGTGTCCGACGTTGCGTCGCATGTCAGCAGATGCGCTCCCGCTGTGGATAATTGATGTATTGCCTGCTTATTACCCGAAACAGTCCCGATAGACAGGGCGCAACAAATCTATCACTTACACACAAATCTACTAAATTATCTCATTACACGATCGATCATTACTCGATCAATCTTTGGAAGATGTGTGTTCGCAAAATGCCAAGTTGACTGTTTGTATTTTTCTGTTTAAACCTAATCTACATAAATGTTGTAAACAGGCAAAAGAAATGCTTGCTGCAGCCAATTTTGCCGAATTTTATCGTGCAAAATTATTTTCAAATATCGTTTAGTTACAGATGCAAATCATATCCAAAGGTGGTTTAAGCAAGTGTTTTCCTTATTTTCTACTTGTTTTGAAATTATGTCCTGCCGCAAACACACACAAACCTGTTTTACGCTAATATCCGTTTTAGCGCTATTGAAACCAACGAGTTGGTAAAACAGGAAGCTATCGCTAAAATTAAGCCTCTCACAATTGGCGCGGTATCAATGCAAGGCCAGAATTAGATTTCCCGATACATGACAATCGAGCACTGCGATTAACCTCCCATGACACACAGCGTTTCATTCATAAATTCGCCTGTCTTTAATTAGAGTTGTAATTGCCTTATTGGGCCGAGTGTCGAAAAGCGAACATGGCTTGACCCGTCGTGGGAAACTTGGTGGTCCACGTTTATTGACCAGCGCAGTGACCAGCGGGTGGACAAACTGTTTCGTTTGTTTATTATTTCGGCTGCCAACTTTGATTGCGTGTGTCGGTTTGGCTGCGATCAGCGTGGTCCTCTAAACAAGACTGACCCATATGCGGTGATGTTTTTGTTTAAACAAATAACTTACGTGCAACCCAACAAAACAACGAATTTTCTGTAACGGCACCTTAAAAAAGCATTTTTAAAACAGTCAATTTTATAAATAAGAATTTTGTGCGAACCAGATTGTAAATTCGGTTTGTGCTGTTCTGTGTAAAAATCTTCTCAAAATATATCGTGTGGTTGCGTTCAGGGTGGCCCTGGTCGTTTTGCTAAATCATCAAAAGCGCGTTTACCGTAAGTGTTTGGAGATCAATCAGCTTCACGCGATAATAACCAGTTTCACTTTACTGCTGATGACAGATCCTAAAATGCCGTGGTAAACCCTGGTGTGAAANTATCAATGCAAGGCCAGAATTAGATTTCCCGATACATGACAATCGCGCACTGCGATTAACCTCCCATGACACACCGCGTTTCATTTATAAAATCGCCTGTCTTTAATTAGAGTTGTAATTGCCTTATTGGGCCGAGTGTCGAATATCGAACACGACTTGACCCGTCGTGGGAAACTTGGTGTTCCACGTTTATTGACCTGCGCAGTGAACAGCGGGTGGACAAACTGTTTCGTTTGTTTATTATTTCGGCTGCCAACTTTGATTGCGTGTGTCGGTTTGGCTGCGATCAGCGTGGTCCTCTAAACAAGACTGACCCACATGCGGTGATGTTTTTGTTTAAACAAATAACTTACGTGCAACCCAACAAAACAACGAATTTTCTGTAACTGCACCTTAAAAGAGCATTTTTAAAACAGTCAATTTTATAAATAAGAATTTTGTGCGAACCAGATTGTAAATTCGGTTTGTGCTGTTCTGTGTAAAATCTTCTCAAAATATATCGTGTGGTTGCGTTCAGGGTGGCCCTGGTCGTTTTGCTAAATCATCAGAAGCGCGTTTACCGTAAGTGTTTGGAGATCAATCAGCTTCACGCGATAATAACCAGTTTCACTTTACTGCTGATGACAGATCCTAAAATGCCGTGGTAAACCCTGGTGTGAAAATTAATACTACCTTAAACGTAGCGCAGACAGTCAATCAGTTTCATTGCTTGAAAGTTGCCCTACCTAATAGGTAAATGATGCAATACCTTTAATAAAAAAGAGCTCACAAATGGTACAAATTCCTATTCCTACTTTTAGAACTGCTTTTAGGGTTTGATGAAACTTAAAAAGCAACGAAAGTCATACAAGTTTTTGATGGATTGACCCTTTCTGAATTGTTGCTGCGTGGGCATACCAAATGTGAATGAAAAAATCTTGCCATTGAAACGAGATGTGTCTAATATTAGTTGCCGCATTGAATTCACGAATAATACGCGGTGTTAATCAGATTAATCCTCACGAGCATATAGTTAACAAACTTAAATAACAGTAAATGTACGTTTGGTTGGAAATACCCTTCGCTCACAATCGCAATATTCAATGCCGTAGATCCCGATATCAGCAAGCACATATTCTTAGTTAAAGTAGGAATGACAATGTTTAGAAGTGTAATCATAACCATGGCAGTTAAGTTTCTGAATTCGCGTTATCCACACACAGCGTTGTTGGTATAACTTCTTAAGCTGTGGCATTTTCGTGATGCAGGGCCACTTAAGTAAAGTGCTGACAGACTCGGTACATGCATGTGTTGTTTGCGATACGGGGTGGCAGTGTGACCCCAACCCCACAGCGCACAAGTGAGGATTAACAGCTCTTAGATAACGCACGTCGTGAATAGATCGATTATTTTTCTGTAGTTGTAGCAGTTAACACGATTGCTTTGTGATAAAAAAAAGTCTTTTGTGATGTAGATTTGTTCTAGGCTATAACCTTTTGTATTACATGCTCATGTGTAGGCCTATGTGTTTTACTCCGTACAGTTAACGCTTACAGAGTCAAACCTAATTTGCGTTTTTGACCAGCGAGCATGCGGTCGCAGATGTTCACAAACTTGGATCAGCCTGTTCTGCAGAATGCATTTTATTGCACCGCTTCTCAGTTTACCATCGACTCTTATCATAAAATGCGTTTAAGTCGTCTTTTATTCTGAATTGCGCGCTGCGGCACCTATGACAAACCACAGTACGTTTACCCAACACTCACCGGTGTTCGTTTGATTACGTGTTGTTCTAAGTATAGCAGCAAAGCCCCTATATCCGAGCATGTTCACACGATCAGCCTTGCAGGAGCTTTCCATAAACAGAGCAGTCAATTTGTTGTCAGTGGGATTTCCTCCACGGAAGGTGTGTGTGCACAGCCGTGTCTGAGATATCACACCACCCCGTTTGGTGTAGCTATAAAGGAACGGTTTCTTGCGTGATATTCCGGAGTGCAGTGATCTGTGTACACTTCCATTTTCTGCCTTGTTTTTTAAACAGAAGGCATAGCGAATTGCAAGCTCTCGTAATTTTTGAAACGACTCCACATTGGATAAAATGTTGGAGACATTGTGTTTTGCGAATGTTATCCAACCGTTGTTTACCCCAAAACGCGGTTCTTGTGTATTTAATGTGCCCAGTTTTGCGGTAAAGTGCGCTGCACTATTATACTGGGCAACAATGCATGACTGCAAACAACACGCGGTGATGAATTACAGCTCGAATTCCAAACAACTGACTCGCACTCTGTGATTTATGATTTGGGTTGCGGTTCGCCACATGTACGACATTAGGCAAACATAGCGGGCTAACGTTGGAAGTTTGATTGCACCCCCTATTACATCAAACCCGTTTCCGGGACAATATTAGGTACACGCGAGAGGGTTTTATGGAGAGGTCACTGCACTTCTGATGATAACGTCGTGGTAATGGTAAAAATATTGGCGGAAAAAAATGTAAGACAAAATCTACAGTTTTATTCGTATGCACAATACTGCGCATTTTTCTGATGTTCGAAAATATGGGAGACATATTTAAATCAAACATGAAGAGAGTGGAATGAAGCTGCGCTTGTCAATTTGGTCACCGAGGAACGTTTTCGAGATTCTTGCGATAACAAACCTTTTCTTGGGGTGCATCAATGCATTTGAGCCCCTCTGTTAATCCGTACGCTCAAGTGCCGGATGCAATCAGTTGCAATGCATCTGTTCGCTTTTACCGACTGTTCAGATTAAGTTGATCCGCCCTTGAAAGCCGAAAATCCCTTTCCTATTTGACCTTGGGATTCAAATGTCCGATACAAGCGACCCGAAACGTAATTTGAAAACAAAAGATTAAAACCTGATCGATCGCGGAATCTCAGCACCTGTTTATGTCAGGACTGGGATCAACTGTTCGCTCAAAGTCCTTAGGATTTAAATCATTATTTGCTTGTAAATGTGGGAGTCGCCAAAATCTTGACCGCATTTTCTACTTGGCTAATGTTCCTCACTTAAGATTTTTTTGAAATCAAATGATATTTCCCCACCTCAAACCGACATGTTAACTAGCTGTTACAAATGCCATTAAATAGCTGTCATGTCTGGAACAGGTGCATTTGGTTTGCACGTTGTTTGCCTTAACCGATAACGACGTGTACTTTGCAATGACACCAAAGTACTTGTTCAATTATGCACGTGGTATTATCGACATTGTGGCCGTCTTGCGTGCTGCTATGTTGCTATAATTGGCCCAATCTATTATTTACGTGTCGCACTTTGTTTAAACTTTGTCGCCTTTTTAGCTTGCAACAACGTGCATGGGGGGGGGGGGGTAACGATATTAGCCCGTGAACAACTTTAAATCCTAACACCTTGTGTCATTTAACCTACGTTTTATTGCATAATGAATGTATAAAACTTAATTAAAGGCAAAACAAATACTGTTTACGTTTTTGTTTTTGGTATTGTTTTTACCAGACTTTCAACGCAACATATGGACTTATTTCTTTGCCAATATTTTTAAATATTGCCCCTTTTATCTTGTTTTACGTTCCACACGCAAGACAAACAAAACTAACAAGACACGTAGTCCCTGTGGTTCTTAACTCCGCTTACATTCATTCAACACTGATCAATTGACCCCGAATCGATTGTACAATAACCGCAAATCAATAATATCCCGTGTGTTTGTCGTCTGTTTTCCTTGCACAAAGCGTGCAGCCAATTATGCTTTATCCCTGCCTTTTGGACAACAGGGCCTTTAACTCAAACAGTCTATTCAATGTTTGCGCGGAATTTAAATTTCGACTTCGTATACTATACTTGTGGCTTTTGCATGTATAGCGTTTTGTTTGTAATTAACAAACGTATTATATTTACCCTGTCAAACATTAGTTTAAACTGTAGGATTTGGTATTTCTTTCAAACAGTTTCATTGATTGTAACGTTCAATCTTTCTGTCAACCTCATTATTCATGAAAAGTCACTGGCTGAACTCTTTCACCTGCGGGCCACTGACCTTTGACGTGCGAAAACGTGCAATTATGACGTCAATCGCAATGCCCTTGTGACGACATCCGGGTTACCTCGTTGAAAAGCGTGAAATTCCAGAGATATAAATACGTCCAAAACAAAGCTTACCGTGACAATTTACTTTCGCTTGGATTTAAACCATATTTTTAGCTAATCAGGCGGTGGCGCTATGGTGCTATGTGGCTGTCAACAACTATGACACTGGGAGCAGTGCGGAGTCATTGCCAGTCAAATATTCACCGTTTCAATTTTACGTGTTTAAAGCCCAAGTGCTGAGTCCGCACTACATTTTGCAGACACCTTAAATGTGCATTCGGAGGTTGTGCTTTTTATTTTCCAAACCTTACTAACAATGACGGTTCCATATTGGTATCAATTTATGCAATCTTTGCAAATCACAAAAGTTTTTGATAAACTTATGGTTGCCCGATACTCTAAATACCCAGTAACAATACACTTTCTTGCAGGGAAAGCTATTTTCTTTTACGTCCTGTCTAATACAACAGTTCACACGATTTTATTAACTGAGAACAAGTGGGTGGCAGTTGTGATGCAATACGGACATCCCATTGTGCCCTGTATTGCCCTTTTCCCACAATACACTGAGACATAACATGCAATAGAGTATGGCATCATTACGTAATGCTCATGCAACGTCTGCACTTTCCAAGACACTGATATGCCACAAATGCCTTTGTACTGTCAACGTTTTTGTTAAAATGATTTTATTATTAAAAAAATATTTTTAAGTAAAACATGTGAGTATCATAAATGTGCCAACATGGTTTTCGACAAAATACGTGGAACCCGGTCGTAGATTAGTATCATCTTTAACAAACCCGATTTTTTTTACATATTTTTCGATCAGCAAATGTTTGCAATTCAGGTCATAATTTCCGCAACCTGCTTTATGACGGAAATGAAGTGGTTTATTGTGCATGTAATTTCCAGTCAACACGAGATCATGACACGTATAATTTTAAACACCGTTTTCCATGCAAACAAAATTGCACAAATTTTACGGGACATTTACGGAGTCGTCGAGGTACATTATGGATCACGCACGACGCAAACAATGTCTTGTATGTTGTCAAACAAACCCAACGCAGACAAAACAACCAGGCGCCCGTGCAATGGTAATATATCACATCGTGTCAACCCGGTTCACCGCGACCAGCTGCGTTGTATCTCAACTGGTCGTGTGTCGTGATGGATCGCTGAACAGTCCTTTCATGTGACGCCTGATGTTTGTTTCCAAATCCAACAGCGTGTCAAAGAAAACAGAACAAAACGCTGTAGCGAACCGGCTTGCTGCGGCGACCGTTTTTGATCGGAGTGGATGCTGTTGTCCACAATTGTTGACTGTTTGTTGGCGCTGTTGGTCCTAGTATATGTCCCACGCAATTTGGGTGAATGAGCAACTTAACACATGCAAAAAATAAACAAATATCTATATTTTGAGTGGCCAGTCACAGCGGACTAAACCCAAACACGACTTGCAACTGTTCAATGCGCATTTTTGATTTTTGTCAAATTTTGGTCCCCCTATGCTTTTGTTCGCCTACGTTGTTAGGTTAATCCTAAACCTAAGAACATGGATCCGTATTTAGTTACTTCTTGCATTTCTTGAGATAAGCCTAGAGGATTTTGAAAGTTGTGCTGTCACTCAAACACTGGCTTTACAGTCGCGTGATTCAACCTGCAGTGAACCGAAGTGATATCTTATCTCTGCCTCACCCACGCGCTTTTACCAGCGCATTTGTTAGTTTCGACCTGTTTTCTAGTTGGGTGTTTCAGAGTATTTTGACTAAGTAATGTTGCATCCGGTCACATGAAATCAGGTAGAAAGAAATATATAATTTCGAGCCAACTGTATTTTCTCACCAAACCAGTCGTGACATCACAATGCGCTTTGTGAGGTCACAATCACTTCTGGCCAATACAGGAAACAGGCGCTCCACCACATTTCCAAAAAAGCACCGGCTCTTTGACATCGCCTTGGCTGCAAAACAAAAGAACTCGACCGATTTAGAAAGCGAAACGACTTGTTTTTGTCCAGTTCGCTGTACTTTGTGACCGGTCAGCATCTAGTGATCCTAAATGATGGTGCGTGACGTCATACAGAGGCGTCGCGCGACCGGTGTGTTATCTGAACTGTGCCAGACAGTCGGTAATAAGTTGGCGACGCCGCTGTAGAGATAAAGCAACTATTTGCTCCCCTTCAGCGCGTTCAGTTTATGCGACTAACGAGGTGGTGTGGTGATAAGGCAGTCGCGCTAGCTTGGTGATCTCCAGTATAGATATACTGTCTCCGGAAGGATATTTGCCCAAGGACGTGGCTTAATTTTGTTGTGAGATGTAAGGTATCGGTGGTAGTTTAGTGGAAGATATTACCACTGTTGGCTCTGTATCTACGACAAGGTAAAATGTAATATTGTGCAAACGCTATTCATCAGTAATCAGTGTGTCTACTTGCAATTTAGATCGATTGTTCGTTTATACCGAAATTGTGGGCATTTTTGTGGTGTTTTTGCGAAAGGCCTGTGCTTTGCATAACCAGCCTGAACATTACGCAAGTTCCTTTATTTGGTATGTCTAAGGTTGTTTTGCAGTGGTGGTGGAATTTTCGCACCTCCATTAGTAACAACCACGGAATGCACCAAACATCCCCGGTAATAACNGAACATTACGCAAGTTCCTTTATTTGGTATGTCTAAGGTTGTTTTGCAGTGGTGGTGGAATTTTCGCACCTCCATTAGTAACAACCACGGAATGCACCAAACATCCCCGGTAATAACCACATCAGTGGGGGTCTTAAAGTAAAGCTGGCATAGTTACAGTCATATCCAGAACATAAGGCGTCGCGTTCGCAAAGATTTTGCCTGTTTGTAGCCAGGAATAGTGAATCAATTTGCAACAATGCGAAAGAAAAGTGAGACAAAAAATAGTGCCCCGCCAGCCGTTGGAGTCATTGCTTGATGTGTGCTTCAGATGTATCTTTAGATTTTGGCTTAAAAGTATGAAATAGTGTTATATAGCATTTTGTAGTGTAAATATAGTCAAATTTCTTATCTTGAAATAATTGTTTTTAAATGCTGGTACAAGAAGTTTAAAAGCTAAGTATGTGTGCAAGTAAATTTTTGTCAGCAATCTGTTTATTACCTAAAGTACTATAATGTGCCTCAATTATAATGCGTTCTTTAAACTGCTTGTTTCGTATACGCATCATAACGTACGTAGGAAATATCAATAACGACTAAAGATGACGAAGTTTCATTCATTTTAATGACTAGTATCAAAATTACCTTATAACGACGACTGATTTAAATACCACGTCATTACAGCAATTTGTTAATCGTTTTATAGATCGTTTAGTATTAGCTTTGGTGATTTATTGGCATATGGCAGTGGTCTATAAAAGGCGACTTTAATCCGAAAAGAAACAACGCTATATAGTGCATCAATATTATCGTTTGGGATGCTGAAAAACGCGCAATCATTTCCCTGCGTTCCATATAAGTGTTTCCGCAAACAGTACAAAGCTTTCCCACGACCCTGATTGCATGTTGCACAACAGGGGAATCCCCAGTTGGCAGACTTTGGTAGAGGCAACCCTAATATGGAGTGACGCGTTTTTTTGCCGCAGAATGTGGGTTGTTGTTCACTGCAGTGCCTCGCTAAATTGTGGTAGTGGGGGACCGTGATTTTTGTCTACATATGGTCTCATTGCTTGTTGCTTGTTTACATTGGCACCAACGGGTATTTTGATGAACCTTTTAAGATGCGCTCACACAACAAAACCGTTAGAAACTCATTAACTAATTTGGTGCCTTGTTTCTCTATATATTGTGCGTAATTTTGTCTTTGTTAAGTGGTTTTGGTAGCGCATCTGGGAATTTACATATGATTTCACTTGCTACCGAAACGAATTATCATGCGTTTTACATGAACAAGCCAAAGTCGTAATGTGTTTGATGATGTTAAGCTGGTTTAACACAATGGGGTCACACAAAGGCCATCGTAGCACTTAAGGTACTCGTTTAACCCTACCTGACACCCAGAGCTTGTCCACTTCAGTCTACATTCACCCTGTGAATTATTGATATTGGAATAAAGAGCCACGGGCGATGTCGGCAACTTGATCTTTATCGGATGAACAGTTTATCGTCTCCTTCACTGCGTGTATTTTATAACACAAAAGGATGTAGTTTGAACTTCCCTGCGTGTTCGTTCACGGCAGATATTGAGTATGTCACAAAGTTTCAACGAAGCTTAGGCTGATTTGAAACCAGCCTGTAAAATTCGCACTCATACGCCATTTCCGCGAACAGACCGGTACATCCACAGTAGAGTGGTCAATTAATGCATTAAAACAGCCCCTCGGCGCCACTTTTTAAGCACAACCATCGTTAACCTGGCGTCTGATGATCGATTGGGTCAATGTTGTCGCCTAGGCAACTTCGTAGAGTGGCTGACAGTTTTACGTTGACGAATCGTTCACAGAACGAACCATTAAACCCGGCGCCTCGTAATGAGATTATGGTCTACCAGCGCGCTCTATCTCCCCAACGTGTGAAACGATACGGCTCAAAGCCCGCACATTTATGTACTAAGGATTATATGACCTACTGCAGATGTTTGATGTAGCCTGGCCTGTGGTCTTGATGCGCTTGTATTGCTTGTACTGGGTGCCAGTTTCATAAAAGTTTAGCTGTTTTCGTCGTGTTGTTGTGTTTTTTTACAAAAGCTTGGTGGGTATTAGCGGTTCACATCGGGCATGTAATCTGAATGTTATCCAGAATCCTAGATTTAGAACTTTGTGTGGTTTATGCTTGGAGATTAAAGCACATTGTTGTTGCGTCTTTGGCGGTTTTGATAAGTGTCTATAGACAGCTGTAGGCGTTTTTGCATTGTGAATGACAATGACCTTTCTCTGTGTAGCTTTGCATAAGGGCTGTACAAGAAAACAAATTTCAGATTATATAAGTTGCGGTTGTGTCGCACTATTTTGTCTTAATTTTATGTTTTTCGGTACGTTGTCATCGGTGCGCTTTTACCGTTTTATAGTAATCTTTGACTCCGAAAAATTCCCGAGTCACTGCCCAAAATACAGAGAAAAGAACCCGGATTTTATTCACATGGGATACAATTTCGCAGCGAAGATCCCAAGAATGCGGCGCTGGCATTTAGTTTCTGCCTGACTGGCCACGTATTGTCTGCGCTGTATCACCTGGGTTCAATTCGCTTAACAGTGATGATCACTTGTTCCAGCCATCGGTGCCTAGCCATCAGCCACTAGGAATACTTGTTGTTCCCGAGACAGTCAAAAAGAAATTGAATATAGATGTGGTTCTTGAAA
>QXVZ01030690.1:12226-26647 GCA_008931825.1 Phallusia fumigata
ATCGCGATACGCCGATGTCGACGTTAAATCAACAGTAATTGGCGTATTTTTGTTTAAAACACCAGAAAAACAACTTTTGGTTGGTAAAGGATGTGCGGTTATCCGTTATGCAACTTGTAGTGCCTTTTTTATTTTCTTTAGTTAATCAGTGTAGCTAAAGAACGTTTCGGACTTACTGCTACGCATTTATGAAATGTTTATTCCAGCAGTTTTATTGTTTTTTTGCTGGGGGGCATTTTGCTACTGGCTGTGGCCGCAAGAGACTTGCAGTTTCTAAATGAACCAAATAGTTTTTGCACGAACATCAATATCCCGGACAGTTCGTTACAACGTTTTACGTATTAGCAACTCATGCTAACAAAATCAACAGTAATTGGATGCAAACTCCGACGTCACTGTGGGTTAATCCCCATCGCAGCCAGCCTACACTCACCAGTCTACAGTCAATGGGGTTTTCAGCCGCGCCCCGTTAGCGAATGATAGACGAGACTGGGACGCATTTAAGCCGACGCTTGTAGCCAGTTTTCGTGCAAACATCAGTTGAGCGATTGCTGATGGTTCCACAGCATAGTTGCCGCGCACCAAATAGTTTGTGTGCAGTTGTGCGTGGCGCTCAGTGCTTCTCTGTGTGCATGTGGTTGCTCGGCGGTTTACGATTCCCCTAAGTCGTTCTCCGATTGTGGCTGACGGCTTCCGCTGTCAACTGCACACAGGCGCCGATCGTTGATAAGCTTGAAATATTTGAAGGTCATTTTACGGTTACTACTGATTAAACTTTGTTTATGTTAATATGGCGGTTCAAAACTGACTACACCAGTGAGAAAACATGAAACATGTCTTTTAGGCGACTTTTAGTCCCCTGAATTTTTAACTGAGTTGTTTTGATGATTTTCTGTAAAAAACATAACATAGAGTATTTCTACAATCAAATACATTCTCTGGTTATTCCATTTCTGCGCACTAGCAAACTTTTGAGTGTTTGTTTTGACGATTTTTATCATTTTTAAAGTTTGTTGCCAAAATATATTCCAAATGATTGTAGGACTAAACACACTATCCAAAAAACTTTTTATTCTCAATGTCTACCTCTTAATACCTGATAATGTTTTGTGGAAGTTCCCAAACACTTTTTGTTGCCTACTGTACCCAGTTTAGAAACCCATCGTGTACAATACAACAAATCTTTTACAGCTAATTCCCAGCAATCAATGGCAAGCTCTGAAGGTGATTACGCAATCCCTCCCGATGCTCAATTTCCATGTGCAGCCTCGCTTGCTGCCAGCGATAGCTCTGAGCCCGGCCACAAACTTCTCAAGACTTCCAAGCACCAGTCCACCTCGTCAATTCCGAGAACAAGCCCGACCAGCCCAAAACCGCCGGCTTTTGAATCCGAAATTCCCGCGGCGGAGTTGAGTGGCGGTCCGAAGTGCGGGTACCTGACGAAGCTCGGTGGACGAGTTCGTACTTGGAAGAAACGTTGGTTTATGATGAAAAATGGAGTGTTGTACTATTATAAATCCCCGGTAAGTACTTGGCCAGCTCGCTGCCTTTCAATATTGTGCATAACTGCGTTTGTGCTAAATGGATTGGTAACAAATATTTTTTAATTTTCAGAATGATCTGAACAGAAAACCTCAAGGTCAGATTCCGCTGACCGGAAGTGGTGGCGTAAAAGTGACGCAAGACGACAACGACTGCACGTTTCAACTGACGTGTGGCAAGAAAACTTATTACCTCACCGCTGACTCGTCCAACTGCGCACGTGACTGGGTCAAAGGTCATTACAACTTTCTCAAGCAGGCGGTTTTACCATATTTAAAATCTTGGGAACAAATTTGAAAAACAAATAAATTAAGTTATATAAGAAGTAAGTTCACCTTGGTCTTTAAAACGGCATGAAGAATAAATGTAGCTCATTGCGTTAGCGAAAAAAAAGTTGGCATGTTGCCAAACATTAATTACTTTTCTCGTATGTTAGCTCTTCGCGATGTTTTGACGCCAGGACAGGCCGTCAGCTCATCGGATTCTGGCAGTGACACGTGTTCGGTCACTGGGTGGCTCACTCGCACCAGCGGCGGGAGCAGTTGTCACGTGTGGGCGGTAATGCGTGACTGCAGATTGGAGTTTTTCGAGAGCGAAAGTGGAGAGGAGGTAATACTTTGCTACTGGAAAAAAACAACACGACTGGTTTCCTCGATATAAAAGTGTCAACGTTTCACGGTAAAATGCTTTAAAGTGCACTTTGTAGAAATACCGGCGAATTCGAACCTAAATCTGTAAGCAAAGGCGCAAACAGACCCAACAGAAAACGAACTGACAGTATGAGTGCAAATATATGCTCTTTTGCGACATCGAACGGCCGTAATATTTGGCTTCAACTGTGGCGCCCTTAAAGAGAGAAATTCACATGGCGTAATTGATTTTATTCGGTCTTAATAAACTTAAATGATTATGATGTGCCAGGGGACGCTTTTTCAGAGGTTGATAAACAGTTTTTTGACTTGTGCTTAATGTTTACCTTTTGACTCCTAAAGATGCCGATAGCTCGCATGTCGTTGGTCGGTTGCACTGTGGAAGCTACTCGACTCAACATACAAGCGATGCTCGGTGGCGGTCACGTCCGGCCGCACTCGCCTCCGCCTGCCCCGAATCACGTGATCGTTGTTCGGCCAACCAGCGATCGCGAGGGCAACGACGTGTTTCTGTCGTTCGAGACGGAATCAGAGAAGGTGGGTTGGAAATAACGCTGTACTTAATACCGAGCGTGCTCGCTAAAATAATGAATAAGTAGTTTAGAAACTTTTAAACAAAAATAAAAAAAAATTTAATAACTTAACAGGCCAACTGGCTCCGAGCGCTGACGTCAGCGGCGCGTACGTCATCATCCAGTGCGTTGCGCAAACCCGGCTCGTTTGATTCAAGTTTTGGTTCTGATTTTGAACGTCTGCTTGTAAAATTGGTTCAAGCGGACACAAAACCGGGCCAGGGCGGGGCCGCGGACGCTATTTGGCGCCACCCAGTGCTGTCCTACTCAAAGCAGGGCATTGGCCGACCTTTGACCTCGCTGTCGTCTGACGCCCTACGCACTGAAGCGATGAAAATTTCAAAGGTTGGTTGGTCAGTGTTGATATGGTCGATTGTTAAGAGATAACCGTTTCAGGATGACATTTTTTTCTGCAGTCGATTCAATTGTTCTCGAACGTTTCGCTTGATGCGGCGTCGGCAGAATATCACGTGACTTTGGCTCAGGTTATCGCCCAGTCCTGTCTTGCTCACGTTGAGTTAAGGGATGAGTTATTCGCTCAACTCATTAAACTTACAAATCGAAGGGAGTCAAACGACAGTGGGGACCCTTCACTACTGCAGGTAACAACTTGCATATGTCCTTAAAGTGTGTGCCCGATTTTGACAGAGAAATAAAATTTAACGTGGAAGATGTGAACGTGCTGTATGTAATGCTATGCTGTTATGTTTTCACAGTCATGGAAACTGATGGCGCTGCTTCTGCCTCTATTCTTGCCACGTGACAAATTGCTGCTAGTCCTCCGTTCTCATCTACAACGCCACTCCAAGTCAAAGTATGTGTGATACAAAAGTTGATTAAATTTTACTGGCTGTTGGCCGCTTGGCAGATGTCGTTAGATTTGTTTGCTTGCTGAATATTAGTTAGTAATCACTTTACATTTACACGGCATTATTAACAGCGGTGGTAAAAATGTTGCAGTAATCCAGAGGTTGGCAACTTTTCAAAGTCAGTGTGCCAACTATGACAAAATGTTGTTAGTGAGTAGTAGAGGTTTGTACCAACTGATTTCAATGGTAATTAGAAAGCCGATAGATACTGTCAAATTTTACACAAACTTTTTTGTCTGCAGGACTCAAGTGGCACAATACGTTGTTTACTGTCAACGTGCGATGGACAGGACAAGCTTACAGAGTGAACGGTCAGCAGTTCCGTCCCGCACCGAATCTCTACATGTCTTGCTGCAAAACCCCTACCAACATTCCCGACCGTTCAGTGTACCTGTGCATTTTGCCGACGGCTCCTACCAGGTGAGAATTTCTTCTTAGTCGAAACGTATTTAAGACCTACAAAACTATATATAATACTACCACAACACGTCTTGGTCTTTTCTCAATGTGGTTTTTATATTGACCTTTTTTTGCAATCTGTTAGAGTTCATAGAATCTCAATGCACCAACTTGGACTCTATTTTGCACAACAACACACGATAGCATTATGACGTAGCAATTTTCACGCAGGTGGTGAGCTTCGACGGATCAAGCACCGTCAGCGACTTTACGCGTCGCGTCACTGTGCTCGGCGACCTACGTCATCACACAACGTCAGGATTCGCTTTGTGCGTCGACGACCCCGATTCCGTCACAGTCGATCATTATATCGAGCCCACAGCGAAGGTAACGTTCCTACAGTTGCGCGTTTAACGTTGAAATCGATTTTACTCTGGTGTTTCATTGATCCAGTACTGTGGTGTCTGCTCGCAGTTTTGTTACGGTTTTGTGGTCGTCTATTTTGGGAGACGGTCACAGATTAGAAAACGGTCGTGATGACTCGATACACTTTTTTGCTGAAAGCTTTTATTTTTAGAATGGTCAAGATACGATTGTGTAATATGAGGTTTGTTGGAAGATACCCTAGTTTGTTACAGCATTGTTGTACGCCTATATTGCGTTTCAGCTTAAAAAAGTGGGTTCTCCAAAAACAAATGATCCGATACTTATAGTGGAATAGACATCTAACAATGCTGTAAATTTTTGCTACCCTAAAGTGCATTGCCACCCCGCAACCTAATTAAAGTATTTATTGTTGTCAATCTTCATTATTCTTTAGATATGTGACGTAATATCGACTTGGGAGAGTCAATCTCGACAGAGCGCGGTAACGAATAAGGGTATCTCCCCGCAACCACACGATGGTGCCGGAGAGCAAGTTAGGGCGACTGCTCGCTTCTCATTTCGACGTCGTCTCACCTTCAAGGCGTATAGACGCACGGAAACGGAGAAAGAAAAAGTGCTGCTAGTTTACCAGGTGACTAGTTTTCTGGTATATTTGTTGACAAACAGAAATAAATGAGTTTATGTAGTAATAAATAGACTCAGGTTAAAACCTGAAAAAATGGCAGAAAAGCTGCAAAATATGATTCGCTTTGCTAAACAGACTAAATTTGTTTGGCACCTTTGTGGTACATAGGTTTGGACCAGGTGTAAAAATGAAAACCAACAACCACTAACACTGTAAGCATGAAACAAAATGTGTGTGTGCCAAGTATACTTATGCTAAATCACATCCACTGTAATAATCGTTATAAAAAGCCTTGCATTTGAGTTATTTGTATGTTATAAAAATGTTCGTCAGCACCTAACTGCCGCTTTTTTAACGAATATTACAGGGGATAACATACATACCACATTATTCTAAGTACTGAATGTTTTTATAATTTTTAGGTGTCTGACGACATATCACGTGATCGTTTTCCACTCTCGCGCGACCTCGCTATCGAGATGACGTCACTCGCTGCACAGGTTCACTTTGGTGACATGACGCGGGCGCCACCTAGTGACACCTTCGCTTACGTGATGAAACGTTTCCTCCCAGCCCGCTACCGTGAATCGGCGAGCAAACACCAGTTGAAGTGAGTTGGTTGTTTTTACCAAGATATTCACTTTATGTTTTAATGACTGGTGACGCACTGAACTCGTAAGGGGTGGATTGTAAACTGATGTTGAAAGTAGAATTTTGACACTGACAACCCAAGACAAAATTTTCTTCAGTTTTGATCGTAAATTTCGCCAGTAACTAAATACTGATCAAATAGTTGTTACATCAAATCTGGTAGACTGTTTTGGAAACGTGGCAAAATTTGGGAAATAATTATGAACCGTCGCTTTAGGGTTATTTGCGCAATTTGTTTATTTTCTATTACTTGCGTGATTTTAAGGAACTAGTTCATTGATCTTTTACTTCACACATTTTCCAGACAACTTAGAGAAAGGATAAGTGAACGGTGGGCGGCTTTAGAGGNTTTTCTATTACTTGCGTGATTTTAAGGAACTAGTTCATTGATCTTTTACTTCACACATTTTCCAGACAACTTAGAGAAAGGATAAGTGAACGGTGGGCGGCGTTAGAGGGAACTTCCAAGTCAGATGCCGCAAGAATTTTCCTTAACACAGCTCGAAAGTGGCCGCTATGTGGCGCTGTTCTGTTTCTTGCAAAGGTTTGCGAATTTTAATTGTAAAGTTTTGATAACGAACGTTCTTAAAGCACTTTCTTGATTTCAGGTTGAAACAAGTGGCAAGCACAAGGGCGACACCGTGTGGTTAGCTGTGTCCGAAGATTGCCTGAGTGTCCTTAACCAGAAAACAATGGTGGGTTTATGCGCGCTTGTCAATAATTCTGTGTAATCTGGAATTGATTTGGAATGTTTCTGACAAAGTAGCATTTTTTTGCAGGAAGTAGCGGATAAATGCGAATACGCGGACGTGGTGACGTTCGGAGGATGCAAAGACTTTTTCATGGTAGTAGCTGAAATGGCAGGAGTTGCAAGGAAGCTCTTTTTTGCTCTGCCCAAAGTTCAGGTAAAATTTCCTGTAAAATTTGGCTTCAATTTTAAGTGACGGAACATTCATGTTGATTTTAATCATTTTGCAACTGTTTCCTAAACATGCTTCTTTGGGCCGGTGTTTGTGAATTCTGTTACGAGTTGTGGGCGCTCTTTCCTGAAGTGGGCACAATGTTTTCATTTTAAATCAAAGCCGTATTTCCACTGTATAAACATGTTTAACATTTTTACTTTAAAAGGTATGTCACAGGGTTCAAATAAGTAACTGGTCAAAACACAGGAAACAAGCAAATTAGATTTTTTTAAACATTTTTATCAACCGTTTTATTTTTAGATGCTTGAACTTGTCCGCTTGATGGCAGACTACATGAATGCCTCCCCTAGCTTTGGCGCAAAGCTTCGACCTCGCAAGGCGTCATCGTGACGTCATAAAGCATTTCGTCACCGTCTGAAACACACGTATTCATCACACTCGAAAATAATCAACAGAGTCAAATGTGTGTTCAATAGGTGATGTTTTCCTACAAAAGGGATTATGTTTTGAGTTCGTGCACAAAAATTGAATGCTTTCATCTTGCTAAATATCTCCCTTAAAGTATTGCAGTACCCGAAGCGTAACTGAAGGGAGTTCTTGAAAGTCGGAGATTTTTGAGGTCACAGCAAAACGCAAAAAAAACTACGAAAAGCTATATTGGATTCGTGTTGCAGGTGGAGGGCAGGTCTAATTTTCACCTCGACCCTGCTAGTTATTTCATTTTTGTATTTTGGTTTCTCTCGATTTAATGTTTTACTGTCGCACCTTCAAGGTTACGCTGCTTGTAGTAGGTTTACAAGCTCAAAACAAAAAAGAGCTTTTTGTGTCGAAGTCACTTAACTCATGGCACCTGCAAGTAACCCCCCATCACCTCAACAGAATCGTCGCTGTTTGTTTTTCATGCAGTAGCTTTTCCTTTTTCGGAATAAACGTCTCATGCTCGTGTGGTTTTCCTGGAATATAGTAAGGAAAGAATTAAAGAGCCGTTTCTAACAACTGAATATTTCGAATTATGTCAACGTACGCCACAAGCGAAAAAAGTTTAAATATGTTTTTAAAAAACAGTGTTTAGGGGTCCCCTTTCTGAAAAGGACACATATTGTTTTCACTACATCTTTTTCTGCCCTGCAGCTTGTCCACGCACTTTGGCATAAAGTAATGGATTTGATTGAAGCTTTCACAGCTAGTAGATATGGTTAAGGCGGTGTGTCACCAGATTAGTTAAACCCCAANCATTTCTAACAACTGAATATTTCGAATTAGGTCAACGTACGCCACAAGCGAAAAAAGTTTGAATATGTTTTTAAAAAACAGTGTTTATGGGTCCCCTTTCTGAAAAGGACACATATTGTTTTCACTACATCTTTTTCTGCCCTGCAGCTTGTCCACGCACTTTGGCATAAAGTAATGGATTTGATTGAAGCTTTCACAGCTAGTAGATATGGTTAAGGCGGTGTGTCACCAGATTAGTTAAACCCCAAAGCCTCATGCAGTGGTTACCCCACTAACTCCCAAAAATTGGCCAAATGACTAAACAATCTCTGAATTAAATGAAATTCGGACAGTTCTCTGAATTGAATGAAATTCGGACAGTTCGCAAACTGGTATGTTTTACCCCATAGCACACTAAAAAGTGTCAAATTAGTAAACAATGTTTGAATTGAATTTCCAAATTAGCTCAATAATAGACAGTTTGTGTAACATGTTATTGTGAGATCCGTTGCTGTGGTTGACCCTGTACCTCTGGCAGTTAACTTACTAACCTTTTTAAGTTCGAGGTTGGGTCATAGTTAGTTATAACCATCAATTCTTTTTTTCAAAATTAATATGATTAAAAATATCTGCTGCTGTTGTGTACAATTAAACCTACAATTATTCTACTATTTTGCATGTGTGGGGAACCATGCGTTTAGGCTTGCAGAAACAATCATGTTATAAAAGTTGTAGTTACTATGGGAAATTAAATAGTGAATATATATGTATTTTTAAATGGGGAAGCATTTTTAAATGCCTTTCAGTTTTTAAGGNATTTTGCATGTGTGGGGACCCATGCGTTTAAGCTTGCAGAAACAATCATTTTATAAAAAGTTGTAGTTACTATGGGAAATTAAATAGTAAATATATACATGTATTTTTAAATGGGGAAGCATTTTTAAATGCCTTTCAGTTTTTAAGGGCATATTAATTTTTGCCTATTGAAGGCCGTGCTTTTGTTTGCCTCATCTGTCTTCAGCTTTATGTTAATTCACCGCTGGAACCAATTAATAATTCATCTATGCTATAGTATGCATGTAGTGCCCTTTCTTGATGCCAAAAGCACCTCCTTATATTGCCTAAAATGGCGGAGCCTAAAAAGGCCACAACTTCCTTTGCTGCATATTGTGGAAAAAACAAGTTTTTTCTTTTGCCCAATACTAAAATTGTTCCCGCGTGGGGCGCGCATGTAAAGATCATCTTCATTATTTTGATCCTATTGACACAAGACAACAAGTACAGCACGCAGAGTACCAATTAACGCAAAGTTTATTAAGCGGCTTCGAGAGATGACAAGGATTTGAGCGACGCATCAATAAACAAAACGACGATGACGATGAAACATTTCACAAACGATTTTTTTCTGTACACTCTTCACACTCTACCAGTGTCACGGGTCACGTGCAAAGCTCAGCTTTCAAAGCTTCCTCGTCAGCCAACCTTGAGTAGGCGAAGCGAATGAAGTTGTCACGATGGCCCGGTGACGTCATGCGCACCGCCGCGTGAACTTTGTCAAGAATTAATTTCCTGTCGCCTGCAAACAACAAACCTTTGTTTCAATTGAAAACCTGCGAAATTTTGTGTGTTCGGTTGGCATAGAGTTTGTTATTTGAATAGCTTCTTACAGCAATTTTAACTCCGTTTGGTATAGTTTCTTCGTAATTAAAAAACTTAACTACAAGAACTACAAATATCAATCAGCTAGATTGAAATTCAAACCGTTTTCATAAATCGGAGCTTCGAACTTTTGTACGAGCGTCATGGCAGAAGGGTCAAGTGAGTCCCCTTTTAAAACTTCCACTGTGCTCTTTCTCACTCGTGTGCTATCCTGCAGTCAATACAAAAATATACATGTAGTATTGAGTTATAAAATCGCTACATTTATAAAGTTATAAAGTTTTTTGTAAGACATTGATACATGGTAAGCGACCACATACTTGAGTATCAAACAACTTGATTTCTTTGATGACGAGAACCGATGCCTGTAAAATGGAAAACGTGCAATTCTTTTCAACGTTTGACGTCATTTTATATATTCCTTCATCATCAGGTGTCAATACATTGCACTGTTCTGTAACAAGATTTGTTAAGTCGACTCTAAAACTCAATTTAAATTATTTTTTATTTTTTAGTTGCATCTTAACCTATATAGGATGTTATACACTGCATTGGGTTGATTGGTGCGTGGGCGTAGCGATAGAGACCCCCCAAATCTCCAAGTAACAGATTTATAGTACTCTCTCTGCAAAAGTGGATTCTACATCATGGAAAGTCGTGTTTAATAAGTTTACCTACTGAGAACGCCTTCTTGTTTTCAGTTTCGAAAGAGGGGGTTCCCGAACCAAATCTTTTAATTGCTTACAAAACCCATAAAATATTTACACCACCTCTTAAATTTTCAGCTGGTTGTGTCACAAGATAGGTGCTGGAAAATCTCATGCGACATAACACAAATTAAAAAATCGACGTACCACTTGTAGACTTTAGTCTACGAAACCGAATAGACAGTCGACTTCCAGCTAACAATCGAAACTGGACAAGAGCAAAATTCTGCAGTGATATGAAGTGTAACGGGGCGTTTCCATGTACCCTCTGGTGGCTGCAGAAGTCTTTTATCCTCTTGGTCAGGGAGTGCTCATGGTCCTCCTCGCTTGGAAGAAATCGGTCTCGTGCCATCCAACCATCAAATATCTAGAGGCAAGCAATTTGCAGATCAATGATGAGAGGATTTTTGGAGATAGGCATATTCGTACTAAATAATTTGTGTTCTTAAATAAAGAGCACAATTTCTTAAATGAAACCATTCTCTTTCAGATGGAACCAACAACAAGGATAAATGGGTTGTACTTTGTTGTCAGGGTAAGATTTTTTTCTAAAATGGTTTGAAAGAAATAAACAAATTTCTTACTTCAACGAATTCTCCCTGGTCGCAGTTAATGTCGACCCCGTGAAGTTCCAACGACAAAACTTCGTCGGGATCACCGATGAAGTAAGCTCCACACAACGCCCGGGTCTCCTCCTCTTGCTCAAAGTTTAAGTCCGAATTGATTTTTATCATGTCGATGCATTCTACAAGTGTGGTTAACAATTCAGAAGTGAAAAGTTGGTCAAAATGGTGAATAATGTTTGTGGTTAAATAGCATCAGAAAACCAGTGGAAAATGTAAAAATTTTGTCATGTTGTCAACCTTTTCGGCTGTTGTACAGCACCCTCGAAAATGGTTAACAGTTACACAGGTACTGCTTTTGAACCTCGTTAGGTTTCTTTGTCGTAACCCATGCAATACACCACAAAACTACAATAACTACAAACCTACCCAACTGTCGTACGTCCACATATCCAGGAACAGTGACCAGAGTTGGTCCGGGCAGTGTAAGATAGTTTGAATCGCTCAGAACCATCTGCGATTAAAAATCAAAACACTTCAAAGCCGATATTTTCAAATTTTGTAAAAAGGCCAAAAATATTATAGGACCTTGAGTGTAATCAAAACCAAATAATTTCATTATACTTACACTTGCTCCGACTGCATTCCAAACGAGTATAAACGACACCACTAGGATCATGTTGTCACGGTTTCTTGTACAAACAAAAATGAACGACACAGAAAATAAAACGATGTACACATGAAAACGAAAATCCTCAAATGCTGCTATTCCATTCAATAAAAGTTTGCGAGTACAATTTGCGGCTGTCGCGTGGTTGCAAAATACGTTTTAATATTTGCGTGTGATTCTCCACCCACCTATGGTCTCAGTCACGCCCATGTTTTCGACCAATTATAAATCCATTCTTCCTTGTGGTGACCTTCACCCAGTGTTAAGGGTAAACGCAAGCAAAAATCTTTTCGAATTGGTTTTGAGTTTTTGTACAGTGATTCGTCCATATTTCGTTGTTTGGACCTGCATAAGCTTTAAGTGCTTAAAAGTGTTCTCTTTGGCTGGAAGACGACCAATATTCTGAGTAACTTTTTGTCTCACCTGTCGTCGTTGCCAGATGAAAGTTATCAATTTCCTACAGTAAATAAAGTCACAGTTTATCACATAGCTAGTTTAATATGAGTTGCGTTGCACGTTTAATCATCCACGCTCCATTAAGTGTCATTAACACGATTTTTGCATCCTTCTTTGCTGCTGCATATTTTTTAACTTGTTTACAAAACATAAACCTTTCCGTCTCTTGTAAAAGGCGGTTCGTCAGCAGTGCTCGGAAATGTCACGTGACGGGTAATCAGATCCCACCCACCTCGCTAGGGCCAGAGGGAAGAGTGAGACGGCAAACTATTGGCTCCAACGATATTCATGAACTAGACTTGGTTACTAATCAAAAATAAACTGCAATATCATAAACAACATGTCGTTTATCCCAGTTAGATGTACGGATACGCATTTTATGCTTGTTGGTTATGCCTCGTGACATTATCAACATTATCAAGTCTAAACATTTCATGTTGATGCATATTCCGTGGAAAGGCCTTCTTTGTGCGTGGTTTATCATCCGACTGCCCCACATACAATCACAGCATTGTGTGCTAACCAGTCTTGCCTAAAAATGCGACCGGCGATATTCATAAACCTAATCCGGATGTTTTGCCCGGAGCGTCGAATGTTTGCCAATCGCAAGCCACAGAAAGATGATATGCCGCCCATATATTTACATGGCAGTAAACCGTACGTTGCCCGGCGATTTGTGGTAGGTAGGAGTAAGGCTGTAACTTTTTCTCGGTAAGTGTTCTGCGATCGCCCGTGCGTGATAGGTTTAAGTTGCACAGGCGGTTTTACTGCAATCAGGGCGAGCCCTGCCTGTGTCTTATCGTTGATGAATAGAAAGGAGGCATTCCGCGTATCTCTAGGGCATGACCACAAGTATTTGAGCCGGGCCGCTAGGGCTTGGTTCCGCCGTTGCCTAAAAGGGTAATTTGCCGGCAGTCTGTAGCCGTTTATCGGCACCGGCTATCAAAAACTATAGTTCGCTGAGTTAAGTAAAATTTGTATTGCTTAGTTGGTAGTTCGTAGTGAGGTAGTATTTTTGGGCATGTAAGATAACGTTAATACAGTAATGTAGAAACCAAAGCACCTGAGGTTTACATTAGTTGATTCAGGATCGTAACATTTGCAAAGCCCTAACTTTATTTCACTTTATAGTATTGCCTCAGAAATTTCTTAGCCTACAGAAAATGATGGGAAACAAATAGATCGTGCTGAGTAAGAAGACTTTCCGGACAGCGCGGATTTATGGAATTAAGCACGCGCTACTTGTCGCTTGTTCTGGTTCTGTCAAGTCTCGTTCAGGCAAACAGCAAAACCGTTGAAAGTAACGCCGCAAACATGAAAAACATACCAAGTGATTTAACACTGCAGCAGCAAACGATAAATACGATGACGAACGAAAGGCCTTTGTCACTTCATATTTCTGTTGAAAATTTATCAGCCATGTTAAGGCAAGCAAATCGAAAAGATAAGGAACGACTTGGAAAATCACAAACTCGGCGAAGGAGGCATCGACATCGCAGAAAAATGCATAAAAGAGAATATTTTCCCTGACATAATGAAAATGTTCCACCGAAAGACTAACTATGCCGCTTTTCCGAATCCCGGGACGCCAGGTGATTCCTCAAAAACGATTATACCGGTGGGTATGTGACACCACGTGACTGACAAATCGTGACCGCTTTCGCGTTCAAATACTGTTATCACTCATGCCCGTCATCTGTTCAGCATATGTAAAATGTGTTTTCAGCATAAGTGCACTCATATAGAGTTAAAGTGTTTTGAATGTACACGACGATGCAGCATATGTGAAATCTTTTTCGCGCTTCAGTGTGCTCACTTTCTTTCATCATATTATGAATACAACGCAAAACAAAACAAATAGCTTATGAGTAGCGTGTTTAATAGTACAGGAGAAAGGGGTCCCTTTTTCCCATCTGAAGCTAATAATTCTTAAAAAAATGTCAGTTAGTGTCCCTTATGCTTTCTTGCGTACACTTTTGTGGAATAAAAAAAGATGGGGTGTAACCTACCTTAAAGTACAACTTGGAGATTTTTCCAGGGGTTACCTACCTTAATGTACAATTAAGAAATTGGGTGGGGGGGCCCTCCCCCCACCAGGCTACGCCCCTGTGGGTGTATCGTGGTCAGTGGCAACTATGTTTTATTTACACCACAAAAAATACTGCACAACACTTGGCACCAGCATGTTTTGCATCTGTTGTCCAGTTGCCAAGCGACAGGAAGTATCATCGAAATTATGACCACCAAAAATCGATAAACTGCTCATATCACCCGAGTGTACCTATCACTCGTGCGCGCGCGCCAGCTCAACCGCAGCGGCGCATTGGCAAGGTCAAGGGCCATTCGCACAAGGCCGAGTGCGTTTTCTTCCATTGAGCAGCCGCTTCGAAAGTGCTTGTGCGTAATATTTCGCTGTATCTTATTTGCGCAAGTCGTCGCCAATTCCTGACACGTCCCGCAGTGTCTGTGGATCGACATGTCTCCCTATATCTCGTGTTGCAATTTCCTCTAGGTCGACATATGCTCTCGTAAAAAA
>QXVZ01030690.1:27174-82813 GCA_008931825.1 Phallusia fumigata
GGATTTATGGAATTAAGCACGCGCTACTTGTCGCTTGTTCTGGTTCTGTCAAGTCTCGTTCAGGCAAACAGCAAAACCGTTGAAAGTAACGCCGCAAACATGAAAAACATACCAAGTGATTTAACACTGCAGCAGCAAACGATAAATACGATGACGAACGAAAGGCCTTTGTCACTTCATATTTCTGTTGAAAATTTATCAGCCATGTTAAGGCAAGCAAATCGAAAAGATAAGGAACGACTTGGAAAATCACAAACTCGGCGAAGGAGGCATCGACATCGCAGAAAAATGCATAAAAGAGAATATTTTCCCTGACATAATGAAAATGTTCCACCGAAAGACTAACTATGCCGCTTTTCCGAATCCCGGGACGCCAGGTGATTCCTCAAAAACGATTATACCGGTGGGTATGTGACACCACGTGACTGACAAATCGTGACCGCTTTCGCGTTCAAATACTGTTATCACTCATGCCCGTCATCTGTTCAGCATATGTAAAATGTGTTTTCAGCATAAGTGCACTCATATAGAGTTAAAGTGTTTTGAATGTACACGACGATGCAGCATATGTGAAATCTTTTTCGCGCTTCAGTGTGCTCACTTTCTTTCATCATATTATGAATACAACGCAAAACAAAACAAATAGCTTATGAGTAGCGTGTTTAATAGTACAGGAGAAAGGGGTCCCTTTTTCCCATCTGAAGCTAATAATTCTTAAAAAAATGTCAGTTAGTGTCCCTTATGCTTTCTTGCGTACACTTTTGTGGAATAAAAAAAGATGGGGTGTAACCTACCTTAAAGTACAACTTGGAGATTTTTCCAGGGGTTACCTACCTTAATGTACAATTAAGAAATTGGGTGGGGGCCTCCCCCCTCCAGGCTACGCCCCTGTGGGTGTATCGTGGTCAGTGGCAACTATGCTTTATTTACACCACAAAAAATACTGCACAACACTTGGCACCAGCATGTTTTGCATCTGTTGTCCAGTTGCCAAGCGACAGGAAGTATCATCGAAATTATGACCACCAAAAATCGATAAACTGCTCATATCACCCGAGTGTACCTATCACTCGTGCTCGCGCGCCAGCTCAACCGCAGCGGCGCATTGGCAAGGTCAAGGGCCATTCGCACAAGGCCGAGTGCGTTTTCTTCCATTGAGCAGCCGCTTCGAAAGTGCTTGTGCGTAATATTTCGCTGTATCTTATTTGCGCAAGTCGTCGCCAATTCCTGACACGTCCCGCAGTGTCTGTGGATCGACATGTCTCCCTATATCTCGTGTTGCAATTTCCTCTAGGTCGACATATGCTCTCGTAAAAAAACAAAGATAATTTTTTTCAGGGATTCGGTTTAACCTGCTAAACTTTAATATGAGTCTGTCTCCAAAAGTTCTTATGTGTTTTTTTCAGCACAAAATCATTGTACAAAGACATTTATTTCTCTCAGATGGTCCAAAAATGTTAAGGTTACCGCATCGTCAAAAATGATGAATAAAACATGACCTTAAATTTGTTGTCAGGGCAACTGAACATTACATCACAAAAACGATATAAAATTCGAAGAGGACCTTTATTGCGCGTCAATACCTAACGATTGATGCCATGCTCAGTTGACGTAGGTATTTCAAACAAACCATTACTTAAGGTTATTAAAAGACTCCGACAACGGCGGGAGATATTTGTTGTAAGCGCGTCTTCGCGGCGAAGCATTATGGGTGCCGTTAAATGTCGATTTTCCGTTTAAATCGTTTCCAATATTGCCAAAAACTTGTTCGCTGCTGGTCTTGTCTTCTCCAAGGGCTGTAGTAGAATACAGCGACGAAGCCAAAGGGTCGCTGGTCTGTTGCGTTCTCTGCGCCATGTTAAGGTTTTCCCCTTGCATCTGATGGCGACGCCTCGAACGCTTTTTGTGACGTTTGGGTGACGTGAATATATCTACGCTTACGTCATCGCCGCTCGTTTCTTCATGCTGTTGTTGCGATCCCCTGATTTTTTCCAAATGGGAATTTCGGAGGGCCCCCAACAACCGGGAATTTACCTCGGGGCGTGTCGCCCCTGTAAACGTGGGGTCGTATGCGTCACCGGACACTGTACTCATGACGTCAGAAGCGGCCCGGTCAGTCAGTTTTTCAAGAGCCGACTCTGCATTATGCAAGCGGTTTTGTCTCCGTCTTGGCTTTCTCATTCGTGCCAGGTCATACTCTGTGTCATGTGTGTGCAGGTTGGACTTGGTCAACTCTTGATTGTCGACAAACTTAGACGGTTTCGACGCAAGGGCGTCGTTTTTTGATTTGTTTTCCTTGGATGGTTCACCACGGGTTTTGTTGTCGGCACAATTTCGGGCGGTATCAAAAGCAAGTGTTCGCTGTCTTCCATGGACATTAGGTGAGCACCGATCACGTAAGGTGAGCTTTTCGATTGGAGAAACCACCGCCGGACTGTTTCGCCCCCGCCGTGTCAAACGTCGTCGAGGAGAAGTTTTTGAGATCCCGGGGGCCTGTTCAGAAGAGTCCAATAACAAATCAACCGGCTTTGGCGCCCCATCGATATCTGAGATGTGATGCTGTGGGTTATTTAAACTTCTTCTGGTATTGCGTCGCCTGGTTCGTCTTTCAAACCCCAGTTCGTCCGACATATCCGAAAAGATAGACGCGTCGTCGGTATTCTTGCGTTGCCTGACCTTAGTTCGCTCTTGTGCCTCACTCTTCAAGGAATTGTCGACTTTGCTGGGACGTTTCTCGGTGGGCGGACTCTTGGTGAAGGTCGGACATCGTTCCAAATCGTGCAGTTTGTTTCTTCTTGAAACCCGTGGTTGTTGCCCTGCTTTTTCATGTTTCGTTTGATTCATTGCATCGGCTGTTAAATCGTCTAATGGCTGATCGTCCAAAAGTCCGTTTGCATGTGACTTTTCAACCACTGAAATAGCAGGCAATGGTTTTAAAATAGAGCCTTGGCTGATAACCGGGTCTCGTAGCGCACTTAACAATTCTTGTGTTGAACGGTCCAATTCGGTGTCGCCCGTTCCAAGCCTCGTACGACGACGCTTCTGTGCTTTTACCCTCAAGTTGGGTGACAGCAGGTCGGGCGACTGCGACGAGCCAAAAACATTTTTCGCCATTCTGTACAAGCCTCTGTGGTTTCCAACAGCAGTGCTGGTTTAGCGTATGCTGGAAGCACAATGCATTATTCATTCGCCCTGAAGATAAGGAACAGCCGTTCGTTATTGATTAAGAGAAAAAGTGTGGCAGTGCTAGAAAAAGGGGTTTATGTAAATTTATTTTCGTATTTTTACTGCGTTGCGAAAATTTGCGGATCCTTAAATTAAAAATGAGTCTGCAAAAATGAACAACATTAACCTGATTTATGACTACACTTTTAATTAAAGTACCCGTAAGTCTCTAAGTTATAAATGAACACAAGGCAGCTTTTGAACATAACTTTATCCTATCCGATTATATCCTACACTACATACACATTACTGTTTAAGGACCGGCTTTACCGACCTACACAATTGCTGCAGTCTATTCTTCTTTCAAACCTGTTTTGTTTTTACACCTTTGAAGCAACTGATAATCATGCATGCAAATGCTGGTTAAATAGCTGTTGCTGCCTTAAAAAAGACACTGTTTAACATAACGAATATGTCCTTTTGACACAACTCTTTTGGCTCTATGGCGACGGTCGAAGCGTTGATCCATTACAACTTGCCTGTCACAGCTCTTCAGCCAAGCGTAATTGGAACGAACGCAGTCGGGCGCGTTGCCTGGCAGTGGCGATCGAAAAGTAGCAAAACGCGATTAGACAAAAAGCTAGAGTGCCAGGGCTCGGATAAAAGGATCAATCTGTGGGAATAGCAATCCTGAAGCCACTGTTAGCGTTCGGCAGTACGCTTTCGAGGACCCTCGTAGTTTTTCCAGCCCGCAGAAAAACGCGCAGGCTCGGTCGCGATCCCACGTCGAAGAGACGTCGCATTGGACGGTCGCTCTTCAAACACTGTGAATTTCGCTCCATTCACCGCTTGACCGTCCGGTCCCGGTCCAAAACAACAATCGCCATATTTCATTGCGCCGAGTGTTCTTCTGTTTCGTCAGTCGGTGACCACTGTACATTTTTTAGGCCTGTGTGTTGTCAAAGCTCTTGTCTCTGCTTGAGCATGCAAACAAAAGTGCCCAGCAAACAAATATCACAAGTGTGGTAAAAATTGTTTGTCAGCAACATATGTGACCTCAAAGGCGCCTCAATTAGATTTAACATTAGCGCGGTTTTATTTAAACGTGATGTCATTAGGCACGACGATGGCATATTGGTGTAAAAAACGGATTGTACAGGCTTCAATAAAACCATTGTTACCGATAAGTCACGGCAAGATAACTTTTTTTTTGATTTAAGTGGTGTTATCTGATTTAATGAAACAACAAATCTTGCAGCCAAAACATCATAAACAGATAAACTTGTGAACGTAGATACCATAGATCATAATTGCAAGTGTTATAATTCTTTATTTACACTTTTTTTTCCAGTATTTCACGCTTATTGTAAAAATGTTTACGGGATAAAACCTTTTCTTGTTCAGTGCTTTTTATTTAGTGTAAAATGTCGTCAAAATGATTCTTGCCAGCAAGTTAAAAGTTCAACTGCATAAATGTTGTTCAGGGCTTTATTTTTTCTCATAGACATAAGAATACATCCGATTGCAGCTTGTTGAATGCAAGGTTCAGGGCTCGGCCGTAATTGCTGCATAAACAAAACGTTGGGCGAACAAACTACTCTTACTTAAAACATAAATACAATACAATTTGTAAGGTTTGTACAATATTGAAAATACGCCATTGTTGATGGTGGCTTCTAGTCGTGGGGTTGTTTTAGACATCAGTTGTTTGGAAACCTGCTGTCTTTGTTGATTGTTTCGCCCACTAGCGGATTGGGGCAAATGGTTGTTCACAATTTCACATTGTGGGCCATTTCGAAACAGTAAATCAACCCTAAATAAACCAAATGGTGGGTGTTGCAAAATTTTAAAGGCCCGCAAAAAACAGTTTTGAAAAACCGAAAAAAAAACATTTTCCAACATTCATCATTTGCTGCAAATTAAGAGAAATGGCAAAAGACCAGATACTTGTTTCATCCAGAAGATACAACATGCCGCGATGTGCAAAGCAAAAAATGCATTGCAAAATTTTTGAATCAACGTTTCTATGTTTTTAGTTTCTATTGGCAAACGTGGTTGCTGATGGTCAACGACAAATTTCAGAAAACCTTCCGAAGATAAAATGAAATGAAAAACAAGTGGCTTGACATATGTCAACATCAAGCAGACTTCGAAATTTCCTACAGAACAGTTTTTACACAGGTCTGACGAAAAAGTGTCACAAAAGCACTTTCCGTAGAAACTGATGGTTGCTGCAAATATCACTGCTGAAATCATCATGAACACAATCATGTTGACGAAAGTAACTGCTTTCAAAGTGCAACTGAGCATGATTAACCTCGAAAGACTGTAAAAAGATGGGAATATGTTCAATTTCACTGATTGTGGTAAACAAGAATCGCTGTTGTTACGTAACATCACAACCAGAAAAAAACACTTGTGTTTGCGAGCGGTAACTTGTGGCTGTTGCGAGACTAAAAATGGCAGTAACATCACGTGACTCTTAATTTCCACGCTTGGTTCTTTGCTTTAAACCTTGTGAATTTTTGACTGGCTTTGACGTGAAAATAATTTTGCCATTTTGGAAATGATCGTTTAGTTGTGTTGTTCAGCAACTACCAAGAAAGTTTTCGTTTAAAAAGTATAAACTTTATCAATCTTCGACAATTTGAAACTGGGGCTCCGAAAAAAATGTCGGCGATTCATTACAAGTTTTCAAGTAGCAACGAATACAAAAATATAACCTTTGATGGCATCACAATTTCGCTGCTTGACTTAAAACGGGCTATTATGGAAAAACAAAAGCTCAAAAGTACTGAATTGGATCTGCACATCACAAATGCGCAAACTTTACAAGGTAGGTCCTGTTTTGGTGCTTTTTATTTTTTTAATAATATTAGTTTGGTATTGGGTTGGGTGGTTACAATGTCATAACACCTTTTATTCCGATTCTAAAATATTTTATTTGACAGTTTACAAAGATGAATCGGCACTAATACCTAAGAACACAGCAGTGTTGGTTAGAAGAATTCCACTTGGCCCAGTCCGTGACTCCAAAGTGTACATTGTGTAAGTTTAGTCTTGTTTTTTTGTAGTTAATTCGAAATTTTGTGCTGATTTTCACTGTCTAACTAACTTTTATTTCTTGTTTTAGTAAAAGACATGACAACAGTTCACAAGCAATTCACACCAGTACAAAGATTGTTCAAGTATGTATATTCAGTTTTTTTTTTAGATTTTATGACAAAAAACTTTTTTCAATGTGTTCTTTTCATGTTCAGTAAATGATGCTAACTTTGTTTGTTGACGTTTTTGTGAAAATAAAATAAATTGCAGTTGGCAATTTGAGTAAGTAATGCATGTTTTAGTGCTATCTGCTTTAACTGCAATTTAGTGTATGTCTTATGTTTTTTGGTCCCATGTGAAAACATGAATGAAAATGATATTTTCTATAGTGCTTGAAAATGTTTTTTTTTAAAACAGTTCATCGACTATTTATGAAAGTTTCTATGTTGTTGTACAGTTTTCATGATAAATAATTACTTCTTTATTGCACTGTACTAGTTACTCCTTCTGGCAAAGTTGCTGATGTAATTAACCTCTACTTGTATACATTTGCGTCGCACGTTGTTTTATGGTGAAACTGGTCTTAACCCAACAAAGAAGAAACCCTCCCTGGGTGATTCTTGGACCTCTGGTTGGGGCAGTTTGGCAGTTTCCATACATGCCAATGTGCAGACAACTGCACAACGCAATTTTATTGTCACATTACTTGGTGGCAATGCAAATGCTTGCGATGGCAGTTGCAAAAATGCGACGGATTTCTGGCATTAAGTTGTGATGGTTATGCTTTCATTTGTTTTGGACATATTTCTGTATTTCTCGTGTGTTTGGACATACAACACATTGTGCTGAAGATTTTCAGTTGGAATAAACTTTTGTGGGCAACAAAGTGTGACTTGCGTAATGCCCAGGCTTGTGTTGGCATAAAAATAGTAACATATGGATTCAAAAATACCTCTATTTAGGTTGTTACTTTTTATAACATAAAAATGTTTGAGTTTTTCTACCCATTTTCACAATGGTATATGGGATACTTACGTTTCTTCAATAGTCACAATATCTTTATTTAAATGGCAGACAGAATGGTGTCAAAATGTGTTTGATTGGTTTGTTCTTAATGATTTAAAACTAAATAATAACCAATTTCTTCTTCGTTACATAGATTTTTGTTCAGTTGGAAATGCAGACTGAACACTGTTTTGTAAACATTTAAAAACCTATTGCCACTCTAATTAGCTGAAGTCACAAAGGGGTGGTGCTTAAGTATTCATATATTTCCAGCAGCATTTAACTCAGTTTTATCATTTGATAGGTTACTAAGCTACAACCTTGCAATGATGACATTGCTACTGACCCCCTTATTTCAAAAAAGTCAAAAGAAGGGACCCTTTCCAGTCTCCCAACATAATGCCAATATTGAAATATTTTGCATTAAAAAAAAACTATCGCTGTGTTGAAGACTTATTGATTGATTCATAAATTGATATTGTTAGTTTTGACTACATCTAATTAAGTCTGGTTTTAACTTCACTGGTTTTAACTTAAATTTCCAGAAACAGTTTTTTGACAAGGACAAACAAAGTTTCATTGAAAATTTTTCATCGGAAGAGCTAAGGCCACCCTTGTTATTTACTGTATATAACCGACATAAACCTCACTTTACACCCCCACACTTGGATCCTCTTTAAAATAATTTGTAGCTATTATCATGTAGCAATAAATGATATTAAACTCCATCTTAGTATGTTTACAAATTCACAACCAATCAGGTGTAAATTGTTTTGCCGACCTGTGGAGTTACGCAAAACCATTGATTGATCAAGGACAAAAGGACACAAGCATGGATAACCAAATGCAGTTAACATCATTACAGAATCTTCATTACACTTGATTGCACCTTTATTTACAAACTGTTGTGTATCATGTATACATACTGTTAAAGCTTTTAGTTTTGATGTGGTGGCTTTGTAAGTTGTTTAATTTTGTACATCGCAAATCTTTGTTTTTGATTAAGGAACCAGAGGCTCAACCGAAATTGTCATTTGATGAGCTTACCAAGGTGAATTCAAATTTGATTTTTTACCATTGTATACTTTTGTAGGTTGTGTGAATTGTGGCTGTGTGTCCAATGAATGTTTCATGTTGTAAATATAAGAACACTTAACAACACAATGAATTTTGAATTTTAATAATGGTTAATCTATTTCAAGGCAAGCAACTTAGCTGAGGCAAATGCTTCAGAAGAAGATAAAATAAAAGCAGCAATTCACCAATCAACAAATGAATACGACCCATCAAAGTAAGTAGTTTGATTTGCCCACAATGTTTCCGTTACCACTTTTTTAGTTTTACATCCCAAAATAGAACTGTAAGGTTGCAAAAAACGTGTTTTTTTGTCAACAGAAACATAAATTGCCAAGCTTTTGAACTAATTATATTCCAGCTTTTACCGCCCACCAAAGTATGGCTCATACAAGTACAATGTTTCATCAACAAATACTCCTTCCACTGCTGCAACACCCAGCTATGTAAGATGCTATCGTTGCAACCAACATGGCCATTATTCCATGCACTGTCCACTGCCAAAGGTTAATAAAATTAAGAAACAATATTGCAGAAAAAGGTTACCTAGTACCAAGTATTATTAAAATTATTTGTGGTTAAGAAGAACAAAACCTGGTTATTTAGACATAATGCATGATTTGTTTTTACCCAGACTGAGGTTGACAAAGTGAAAACTATGCGGCTTGCAACTGGTATACCTCGTAGTCACATGGTAGAGGTGAACAAGGAAGCCAAGGGTGCCATGCTTACATCGGATGGGCGATATGTTGTCCCTGTAATGGACAAGTAGGTTGCATGTTGTATGTGTTAACACCCTCTCTCTCACACACATGCATACATACATTCACATATTACATTACCTTATGAACTATTTACATATATTATTAGCAGTAGTTTGTGCACTTTTTGTGCAATATTAGACAGGGTGTTGAAGTAACCTTAAAAAGTGGTTTTGTCTGAATCTGCACGATGTACCCTGCTGTTTTTTTGTGCGAAAAACAGTGTAGATTGAATATCTTTGAAACTTTTATTTCTCCATCTTTTGAAATACAATTAAAACAGGTTATTTTTTGGCAGCAGAATGTTTGTAATAGACATGATCTTTATTCAACAGCAACTATGTCAAATCAAAAAACAACTAGGGATGGGCCGAACGGAGCCAGAACCTGAGTACTCAGTACCGAGCATCGCAATTTTGAATGCTCGGTGCTCGGCCGAGCAGTCGCATGAACTGAGCCGAGCATTAGACAAAAAATTCAAATATATTCTAAACTAAGTTTAAAACTACGCAATTACTGCGAAACCGCACTAGGAATTGATTACTTGCTTATTGCACAATAATGTACAAGTAGGTTGTACAGAGTAGTCTTGTGTTTTTAGAGTGTGGGCATATTTCTTNTTTTTTCACACCTAAACCTATGGCATGTTTTTTTAATTTCCCTCATCGATGTGCAAAGTTCAGCTGATTTTGCTGCAATCAAACTTAACAATACTTGATACCAAGCACTAAGGTACTGACTGGCTTTGTCCGCCTGGAGAATGGTTGACTGAATTAACAACACCTTCTACACAAATTTGTTAGCAATTGTTTTTCTTAAGGCATCAGAAATGCACTCTTGGATTCAGAAACCCATCAGTGTCCAACCTGCCATAAGGAGAATATTTCCCCGGATTCACTAATTGCCAACAAATTTCTCCGACAGGTGAGCTTTTACTTTCTTTACATTTGAGGTTTGAAGTACTCAGTAATCTAGATTTTGGCAACCAATAGATCAAGCTAAGAAACATACAATAAAACACACATAAAAATTTGATGGTTCTCCGCTACTATTTTGCCTATGTTGGCTGCCTTTTGAACTGTTAATACCTTGATAAATATGTTTAATATCCTTTTGTTTTTGAAGGCGGTCAACAAGTTTAAAAACGATACAGGCATTGCAAAGAAAAAATCAAATGCCCCAGTGTGGCCACGACCTGCACCTTCTGACAAACCTAAAACTAAACCGACCTCAGTGCCAACTACCAAAGTTTCATATGGACCACCCCAATCAAGAACTGAAAGTCGACTACCTGGACACCTTGGTGCTTATGTAGTCAAGGCAAAGACCGAGCAAATTGTCAGCAGACCTTACACAGTTGCCAAGCGACAGATGGAGGGGGGGTCATCTCCACATGATCCAACACAACCAATCAGGATCAAACTGGCTCCAAATGAGAATAACAGTGATAATGTAAAGACTGAAACCACACCAGGCATGGCGGAGCCAAATGCTCAATCAACACCAATTGATGCTCAAGCACTGCCAAGCACAACCCCACAAAGTGATAGTTACACCTTTAACTCAACACCAGATACTGGTGAAGAAAAGTAAGTCTTTGTACTGAATAGTAAGATGGTTACAATTTAATATTATTGAACACTTATCTCCAGTAAACAGAACACTTGCAGTTCTGTACTGAATAGTATATTTAGCTTTTTTTGGACCTTAGTAGGATTTTTTTGTTTAGGCCTAAGCCAGTTCCTGTAGAGCCATTGCCACCTGGAATCTCACCACCTACTGCAAAAGTTGTCCGATCCTTAATTGAGAATGCCATGTAAGTTTTCAACCACTTTACAATCACTTTTGTGTGCTCATCCCATAGCAAGTAGACTGGACTAAGCATGTGATTTGAAGAACATTTTTAAACTTGGTTTTCATTATTTCAAATTCGGACTGTATTATTCATAGTTTAAAAAAACTGGCTCAACATGTGTCTGAAACGTAAAATGTTTTGTGCTGTGTAATAAAAATTGTCTTACTATAGTATTATGACTTTTAATTGAATAATGCTGCTAATGTTTGTTTGGTTGTCCTGCAACTGATTACTCTGCTTATTTACAAAAATGTATTTTCAGTAAAAGTGAACCATCAGTCACAACTCCATCACTTACTGGAATTCATCCCCTTGCACAATCCCACCCTCCAAAATCATCAAGCCCTGCACTACCACCGACAGCTGTATCAGAATCCTATACGCCTGAAGACAACTCATTATCCAACAGCTCCTCACAACATGAACCAGAAATACCAGCAGCTTGCAGTAGCATTGTCAGCAATATTACATCTGTCGGTCAAGACCTTCCAGTCCATACTGCTCTTACCCCAAATGAAAATTTTGCAGACTCACAAAGTCCTGGTCAAAGTGCTGTAACCTCACAGCCACCAGCTGTTGTTGAAAAGCCTGTTCAAGTTAACCCTCCCAACTCCAAAGGACTTGGGTTGATGGGAACTGCACCACCATCAGCTTTGTCGACTATAGCACTCACAGACAGCAAGCGTCCAGCTGCAAATGTGTCACCCGCCCTACAGCCTCCAGTAAATCGACCACCACCGCCACAACCACAACCAATTTTATCAAAGCCACCATCAGTTCCCATGACTTTGCCGCCACCTCCCATGATTCCACCAGTCCTACCCCCGGGTCTGGCCAATATACCACCGCCCAGTGTAAGTCATGTACAGTAGGGTCATAGTTTATACCAAGGGTGTGTAAGGTTGGGACCTGTGGGGATAGAAATTGTGCAGCCCCACAGAGAGGTGCAGATTTTGAATGGAGCTCGGCATACAAAATTAGTGATTCCAAATCCATTTGTTTCTATGTAGATTAGTGCATTTTGCATCAAAAGTACAATTTAATGTGTGTGACGTAAAAATGTCATTTACATAACTTAATTTATGTAATTTAAACCAAATATTTCATTTTCTGTGCTATTTATCTGTTTCAAAAACAATGTCTTACAGATTCCAACATCAGGTGTAAACATCTTTCAACATCCTCCACCTCCTTTCCCATTTAATCTACTTCTTCCCCCACCAACATCGCAACCTCCCCCCGGTTTTCCTCCCGGGTTGTCAATTCCTTCACTCGGCTCTGCTCCACCCCCTGGTGAGTTAAATCAGATAACTTTCTGCAAAATGTTACTATTGTGTTTTTTTAACAGGTTTACCCTTGCCTCCTGGGACTGAAAGCAAACCAATTGGTTTTCCATCTGTGAGGTAAAAACGTTTGTCACATTGTACCATCTACTCTTTCTTTCACAAAATATTTAAACACGGACTGGTTATTGTAATTTTTTGTTCATGTAAATTTTTTTGTTCATGTTTTTTGTTCATAACCTTTTTTAATCAGAGGGATTTCTGTTGGTGTTCTGACAGGCGTTTAATGTTTTTCTTTGTTCTAATCTATTTTGTAGTAGCAGCAGCAGGCAACCTGACCGTCAGTCGCGACTTCCACCAGATAGACACGCTCGAAGTCCGATGAAAAAACGGTCATCTACAAGATCTCCCAAAAGGCGACAGGATCGCGGAAGGAAGTCGAAACTCGATATCATGTCAGACGAATTTGCTGAGAAAATGTCAAAAAAGCGAGTTAGCGACAAGAAACGTGGTCGTCGCAGGTAACACAGTTTGTTTTATTTTGCAGTATCTTGGCATTTGCTATGTTGCTTTGTGCATTTCGTTGACAACCGGCATTTAAAGCTTCTTAAAATCTCTTGGCCAGGGCTGCATGCATTTTTTCTTTGTGCANTGTCAAAAAAGCGAGTTAGCGACAAGAAACGCGGTCGTCGCAGGTAACACAGTTTGTTTTATTTTGCGGTATCTTGGCATTTGCCATGTTGCTTTGTGCATTTTGTTGACAACTGGCATTTAAAGCTTCTCAAAATCTCTTGGCCAGGGCTGCATGCATTTTTCTTTGTGCAAAAGCCCATTCGGCTTAAGTTTCAAACTATTTTGATTAAAACCCTAATTTACTTGGGTTACATGTCATGTAAACAAACATCGTGAAGGTGGTTTATCTGATGTATTATGAATCGTTAAACATAATTGCAGGTCTCGTTCAAGATCAGTAAGTGTATCATCAGGGTCATCCTACTCCTCATCCAGTTACTCCTCCTCCTCTCGCTCTTCCAGCTCTTACTCCTCTTACACTGGGTCGTCCTGGTAAGACTGATTAATTGTTCTAGCATTTGAGAAAGATTGTGTTACGTGAGCGTGTGCTGGCCTGATTCAAAAAGTTCGTACTATTTGCATTGAACTATGCCTATTCCCTTTTATGTCTAATTAAACGAAAACAAACAGAAGACATTGCAATTTGCAATTGACAACAAGCATTACAGGTTCTTTGAATTGCAATGGTGCAAAAGCAAGTGTTTTTGTGCAGGTCAAGTAGTTCGTTTTCGGAGAGTATTTCGCGTTCCCCTTCGCCGCGCCACCGACGTAAAAACAAAGCTAAGAAGGTTCGAGGAAGACGTCGTTCCAAGTCGTGGTCGTCCCCGGTAAAGACAAAGTCAAAATCCCGCAGACGCCGTAGCACAACTCCCAAACGGAACGATTCCCGTCGCAGACGTCGTTCGATTTCGAAAGAAAAGTAAAAAATCTTTTAGTTTAGTAATCGTACAAAAACGTACAATAAAGTTGCCTGGATGTTTGTGTAAATAGGCTACATATGTAATAACACCAATAAAAATTTTTTTTGGTCATTACTAAATGGCCTCAAACGAATGTAACGCTATGGTTCCATATTTTACACATTGAGATTATGTTTTTTTTTTAAAAAAAAACGACAGTACTAGTGTAAAATACTGACATTTTGGATTTTTATGGGTCCCTTTTTAAACCTTTCTTTGTGTAGAAAACGGAGCCGCAGCAGTTTTACTCCGCCTCCAACCAGACGAGATCGGCGACGTTCTCCGCGACGTGGCGCCAGAGATCGCTCTCGAACACCTCCCATGCAGCCGAACATGCGACCGAGTAGACGAGATGTCCCTGGGCAAAGCTATCCTGCTATTCCAGTGATCAGCACGAACCAGTCACAACCGATACCTGGATTGCCGTCGAAGGAGCAAGCTGACTACGAACGAGACCAAGCGCTTTACGCACATTACAGACAAGCTTACGAGCGCGATTGGTATGAACGCGGCATCATTCCCCCGCCTCCATACAATCGCTTTATCCAACCAAGATTTTCTCGCTCTCCTTCGCCACCTGGGACCGGAACCCGAATCCTTCCGCCACCAGGAACAGAAGCAATTGTTCCTGACGCTTGGAATGCGCAGAACCGCCTTATTACGCCAAGTGGCCTTCCCGCTTCAGAACTCTACGAGCTTCAGAGTAACATCCTTCGCGAAGAGCAGTACTACGACGATGTTCAAGCTAGGTTACGTGCTATGGCTGGGGGCTACGTTGAACAGCCACCAACGGACGCACAGGATGATCGGAGGAGGCGAGCACCGAGGAGAAGATATGATGAGGATCATAGTGCACCGTCTGGGAGGCAAAGAGATGGACGAAGGGGCAGCAGGGATAGGTATTCTGGTTCACGTTATAGTGATGATCGGCGTGGCGGGCGGCGGGATCGGGATGATGTAAGAGACACCAAGCATCGTGGGTTGGAGAGCAAAAGCCGAAGGGAGAACGATTCCTCGACGTTGGTGGAGGGAGATGCAACACCTGTGCGGGATGAAAGACCCCCGCCTTCTGTTGAAGAAGAAATTGTTAAGAAGGCAGAGGAGAAAGTTGTGCCTCGTCGCGCGGGAGACAACGTGAAAATGGGTAAAGTTTCCACATTGCGTAGAAACAGGTCAGACAAGCAAACTGGATCCAGTCAAGCTGAAAAAAGCGGCAGTCGCTCTGAAAGCAAAAACAGGTCCCAAAAAGAACCAGATTTAAACACGAAGGATGGAAGAACAGAATCGCGAAGTTCCAAACCAGATTCAAGGAGAAATGATCGAAAATCGGACTCAAGAAGATCTGATCAGCGCAAGGTTGAGGCAAAGGAAAAAGTGCGTGACTCGCACACTGAGAGAACGGAAACGAAAAAGTCTCACCCTGCAAGGACTGATTCCCAGCCCAGAAAATCACATCGCCACTCCCCGTCTGAGAGAAGTGACAAATCGAAAGAGAAGAAAGAGCAATCTGTAAGAGACGACAAAAAATCAGAGCGGGATCTATCGAGAAAGAAAAGAGAAGTTAGAATAACGGAACGATTTTCGTCACCCAAAGATGAAGCCGCCAAAAAGCAAAAGGAAAAAGTCAGAAGTCCACAGCGTGGGAGCAAGACAGCTAATGTTTCTGTGCCAAAATCGGAACCAGGGGAAGAAGCGAAAGTGCAAGAAACAAAAACTCCCACAAATATAGTTAAAGCAGATACTCCAGAGACAAATTTGCAGGACAGTATGATTGAAACACCTAAAGTCGAAAATAACATATCATCCACACCTTCACAGAATTCAACCAAAGATCCAGACGAAAACGTCGATACAATGAAGCTTTGGAAGCCAGTTACTGAAGTCGCTATTGAGCAAAACCCATTTGAAACCCAAGAGGAAACCAAAATTGCTATTGCAACTCATAGTAACGAGGCCGAAACGGGCGACGACGAGCGACCGCCATCTGAGAATGCGGATATACTGAAGGTGGTGCCAGAGAGCGAANGTGTGTAAATCTTGCCATGTCGTTAATGCAAATTGGCAATAATCTAACACAGAAGCACGCAACCCCTATTGCGAACCGCTGCAATATGGTATTCCGCATTTTAAACATAAAAGAACTCAAGTCTAAATTTGTTCTCAATGCTCAGACCATACAAAAACATCGTTAAGACTCTTTTTTGACATGTTCTTGACAAGCGATCACGTGCAATGACTATACGAGCTCAGCAGCATGTAAATATTTAGTTTGCGAAGTGCTAGTCATTTTGAACATTTATGACTAGAAACGCTGCTTGAAACTCTTGGATCAGAAATTATATATTTTTGTGAAAGTAGAGAAGCAAATCAAACCTGAACAGTTATTGATTTACACTGGCTTTCATTATTTAGAAGGACATGGAGTGTATTTTTATCTGTGCTATTCTCCTCAATTAATTTTAACTCTTGGGGTATGTTTGAGCTAATAGAGTTGTTGGGGTTTATTTACCAAATTTCATTATGCCACAATATTTTTTTTTGAGAATATTATGTAACAACCCAAAACAACATTGTCACCTTTAAACCCAAAATATTAATTCGTTGTTTGCATGTCCATTATTAAAAACAAACTAATCTAAATGTATTTGAATTCAAAATGTGGGTATGTGAGGTGCTTCTCATCAGTTGTTTAATTTTGGTATTATTTGTGTCAGATGGGAAGAATCTGATGAGGAATCTAAACTGGATGGGAAGCCACAAAACAACGACCAGAAAGAAGAGGTGAAACCGGCAAGCAAAGGAAGAAGGATCAAAATCAAGAGAAAGCCTCCGGTTGAAACGGTTGCAGGCGAAACAAAATCCACATCTGACGATAAGTCGCCTGCAAGAAAGGTCAAAGAAAAATCTGACGCCGAAGCAAAGAAACCTCCGCAAAACGAAGCTTCCTCAACAGAAAACCACGACACGGCTTCAAATTCAGATAAAGTCGTCGATGCGCGGATGGTGATTACGCTGCGACGAAACTCGAAACGGGAGGAGGACGCTCGCCCCAGAAGGGTTTCCTTGGAGGGGCCGACTGACGACGACTATAGAGAATCTAAAACACACGAAGACGCTTCTTCTAAGGATAAATCCGTCATTGCCCTGAAAGGGAAATCCATAAAAGTAACAGCGATGCGCTCTTCGCGACGTGAAAGCGAGGATTTTATCAACGACGATGTACTGGACCTTTCGCATCCTTCAGGCCTCAGTGATTTCGGATCTGAAACCGAGCAGGTGGAACAGAAGAAAGCGGCTAAAAAGAAGAAGAAAAAGAAGAAAAAACATAAAAATCGTCGGCCGACAACTGACGAACAAGCCGATACTGCCAGCGATCGTCGTCCGACAAAGGAGAGTGATGAAGCCACTCCGGAACCGAAAAGGAAGTTTGTCATCAAAAACGAGTTTTACTCGGATAACGAGGAGTATGAAGATGATTCGAGAAAATCGCGCAGCGGTCGGAAGATGGAGCGCAAGGAGTCAAAACGCACCAACACCGCCAAACGTCACCACGATTCAAGTCGCGATCAAAGCCAACGACGGGAGCGAAAACGGTACCGGCGTGAACGCCTCGAAACAGAAAGCGACAATGAGAGCGACCGAGAGCGAGAACGAACGAAGCGAGATGAGCGCCGCGAAGGACGCCACAAGCATGATAAGCGCCACAAACGCCGGCACCGGAGACGCCGCGATTATGAATCGGCCGCGTCATCGTATGACGATGAGGTCGACTACAAAAGGTCGCGACGATCAGTATCGTAACTTTGGGGCAAAATCTCTGTTTTTCATTTTGTTTGTGTTGACATAATGAGATTTATAAACTGGCTCCTGAACATTCGACAGCGTTAGTCAATATTTAATGATTTTTGATATGTCACAGTATGTTGGTGACTTCTTCGTTCTTGCGCTTCCTCGCCAACGTTAAATTTCATATTGTGTTTGAACTACGAAGCCCTCCCACACAGGCTTAAATTGTAAGGTGAAATAAAGTTGCAATGCGAAAATTTGTGAAGTTTATTTGTGTCAACTCCTTGGTCAAGATTATTTTTTATGGCAAGGTAAACAATAATTTTGCAATAATAAAGCGTTACAGGTAAAGTTTGTTGCGCTTGCTTGATTTCTGGTTGGTGGTGCGAACCAGAACCACAAGGTGCATGTTAGCATTTGTGTGATTTGAATCATATTTTACAAAATATGAGATTACCCGCGAACGGGTATAGACTGGTCACAGAGATTTCTCCTGGTTTAGAGAATCTCGACTGCAAATGGCCAAACCTAGGTCAAAGATACAAATTATTGCGTTACAATTACCTTGCCAATAGCGGTGCTTAGTTACAGTGTTATGGGTTTTAGTTCTGGGAGCTTAGGGCCTTAGTTCCTGTCGAGTATGGTGCAACACACTAAGTCATATAGAAGCCCTAGTCGTTTCTCGAAGTCTATGTACTTCAGTCGGTGTGAACGGTGCACCACAACATCCCCATGGGAGCATGTGTAGGTTGAAGTGTATAAGGGTTCACCACAAATTTGTAGAGGTATAACCCTTTCTGCATCTCTTTGCCTTTAACGCCAGTTAAGTAATTAACTCCCAGTAGGATTTCATAATGCTACTTAGGTACAAAGACACGCAGGCAGCATTGGACGTATAGAGTTTTTGTCTGGCAACAGGAAAACGGGGCTTTTGACCTGGTTATTACCTTAAATGAAGAATATTATAACTGTCACTCAAATCAACAACAAACGTTTCAAATGCATAAAAGCAGCTTTGTATCAGTTATTAAGAACAACCTCTCACCTAATATGCCATCGATAACTTCTGTGACGTCACAGTAGGACGTTCCTTTTGAATGTTGCAAGAAAGGAAAAACGATTGAAGACCTCTGTTTGAGGTCACAGGAGCCGGACGATTCCGACCGTTGCCATAGTGCGGCCAGCTAGAGAGTTGTTCATTACCAAAGCAGCACCTGCTTTTAACCGTCACAAGAAAAGAGTTTAAAGAAAACATACCCGTCCCACTTGCCCATTAATAAGCATTGTTCCTTTTAATTCATCTACCTACGCACTTCTAACACGTCATCGGCTGGATTTATCTGCAATTAACAACCCTCTTGTCGTGCAGGTTGGCAAACTATGGCCCGCGAAGTCTTTTGTTCTGATCGTGTATTAACCCAATTTATTTTTACTTGCCCATTGGCCTAGCCCTAGTAGGACTTCAGGCGTGTGCGATTTGTTTGGTCGTCCTTCCACACAAAAAAGTTTGCTCAACCCCTCTCTATCTTTAACTCTGTCTATCTCGTATTTCAATCAATGATTTTGAGTAAATTGTTGAACCACTTTGCTTGTTAGTAGAACGCACCAACACAATAGAATATCCACTTTTATCAGAGCAGTTTTGGGGCAAAGGGCGAAATGGGCAGCGGCATCGGGACAAAAGAATCATTAAAACTTACTGTTTCATAAAAAGGCCCAAACGTCTTAGTGCCAAACGTCGACACAACGAACTCCTTAAATGGAGAACACAGATTAAAAACAGAATCGTTTTCTTATTTCTTTCACTGAAGTATCATATTTTTGTTAAGAAATTACTAAATTTAAATGTAATAAACCAAACGCGGGCTGCACCATTTTTTAAGCATCCAGTTTTCCAGGCTCTATGGCTTGTATTAAAAGATTTCAGCGTACACTAAACCAAGGAGCGAACAACCTTTCGCACCAGTTTCTATTTTATGTTTTGATTTAACTTGCACACCTTTTTCTACCCAGCAGATATTACGGTATAACAGACTTAAGTTGACAATAATATATTTGACACAAAAGTTGAAAACAGGATTTCAGGCAAATAATACATAAAGTGTTTGGTTTGATGACACTTCTGATTCTGCATTTATCATTAGTTGAGCAGGAATGCTCAGTGCACCATTAATCGTATAATTTTGAGCAACTTTCCTTGACCCAACCTATCACAATACCATTGAATGGGGCGCTTTCACAGCACTGACGACAAACCGAAAAAAAAGAGTGGCGAAAAAGGCAAGCCGTGTTGGCTTCTATTAAAACAACGCGACTGAAAAACAACATTCGTTCAGGCTTAAAGCGATAAGGTTGGCGGTGGATAGGCGGTATTCTGCGGCATAGCGTTTAACGGTGAGGAACGGTTGTTTATTGTGTACATCATTATATGCTTTAATAAGAGATACACACTGTCGACAATATACAGTACATGTCAGTTTGCTGGAAAACGTACGACAGGAATAGGCACATTTGGCATAAAGCGTTCTACTGGAAACGTTGATTCGTGGGGCCTGCACATTGCTTTTTGTTGTAAAGTTGATGGATTTTTTGTGAGCAAAATTTAAAACACTGTGTTTTTTCTGTAGTGTTTATAAATTTTACTGGCGATTACATTAAGTGAAATCTGCGACGAACAGACAGTTCCGGAGTGTTCTAATTCAACAAGTGAAACAAAGGCATCAAAGACATGTGAGTGGAAAATATATTGGGCAATTGTTACGTTTAATCTTGAGCATAAACTCATGTAGCTTTAATCATTAAACAGCTACAAATTTGCCGAAATTTACGACAATTTGACATCTGGGGGACCGACGATTGATTGTGATAAATTTAAACAAGTTCTTTCAGGGATCGTGTAACTTATCCATCACGACAAGTATTACTTAAAAAACACTGTGAGAGCCTTTCTTATTAATTCCACTCCGATAATAATCAGAAGGTTTCGTTTCCAAACTTCGTTTATTTCCAAATAAATGGCAAAAGTTCCGGAAATAAACTTTGGCCTATAATGATATTGACATGGTAAAATAGTAATCATTGCGAGAATCATGTTGGTATCGACTTCCTTACTACCAATTAAACTATCCTTGTTCGGTTATGTGTTGGCTGTTTTTGTTAGGATGTTGTTCGTAATAGAAGGTACAAGCAAATAAATATTACCAAGTAGATCTGACGACGTTCTGTACGATGTTTTGGAATTCCGACATAACAAATTTTCGAAAGAATCTGTTAAAGCGAATGCTCGTGACACAATGATTTACATCGGTAAAGTTACAACGAGTCGTGTTGTTGTATTTTCAGTAAAACGGTCTGCAGCGATTGAAATTTGAAAATCCATCTTTTGCAATGCGGTTTAGCATTTGGCGTATAAAGCCAACGTTCTTTGCTATTGTGGTGTGACATATGGTATTTTGGGCGGGTTTGGTTACATGTGCGTGTATCGTGGTGGGGTAAATTTGCACGACAATGCGTTTGTCAAAATGTTAAATATAACAATGCGTTTTTCAGAATGCTGCATGTACGAGCATTTTTTTAAACATTTTACGCTATTGGTAGCATTTTTATCCCCGTTAACTTGTTCGTTTCGTGACGGATCCGAAGCTGTTACTTTTCCAAATTAAGTACCAAACAAAATTTTCCACTACAAAACGAATTTTTAATGATTTGTGGCCTAATAGAAAAGTAACAACCTAGGTATCTGTACGAAACAACTGGGATAAAAAAACGCTTCGACGTTTCTAACGACAACGCCTTTGTAAATCTTGTTAGGCAAAGTAGCACTTTAATTATTGATGTATTGCTAACTTAGCTTCGGTCGTGCATCGAGTTTTTCTAGAATATGTACGTCCTGCAACGAAATGAAAAAAACGGCGCATTTATTTCTACAGTGACAGCAGCAAAATTGAAAACATTCACACTAATAATGAACATACGTCTTATCAAATATAAAGTTGCGCTCTAATTCGGCGGACTGTGCGCAGAAGAAAACTAGGTAAAATCGCCACCAAAATGTACAAAGCGCAAGCAAATGGTTGTTGAAACGCTTTTTGTTGGAGGGAATAGCTCCTTCAGTTTTGATGCTTGAACAGCAGCGAAAGCAAAACAAACTTTGCGTGACAGTTCAATATGTGAGATAGATTCCAAAGCTTGTTTAAATTTCGTAGAATTGGAAGATTGCTTAAGCCTCGGCTGATTTAGCGGATAAGCCCTATTCTAAATAGAACATTTGACAACATGTCATTTCAATCTCTCATGTTGTTTGGTTTATTTTGATTTTACGTACAAAGACTGACTGCTGCTGTCGTATGCTTATGTATGGGGTTTGCTAAGGAATGGTGTAATGCGAGGTCCAGTGTAAAACGGGAATTGTTTTGTTCACCTTTCTGTTCTTTTACACATATGGTAAGAATGTAAAAAAAGCAACAGTAAATGTACAACCGAAAGTGCACAACATATTCTACAACACAAATTACCCGAAATCTTGGTTTTGCAATCAGCGGCGCCATTGGATTAAGCCTTACATCATTAGAACCCCAATTTAAATGAATTCTTACCAAGAGGTTTATCGATTGCACCTTTAAATAGCAACACCTGCTGGCCGGTAACAGGAAATTTGAGTATTGACAAGTTTCGAAATTAACAAGTGCCTGCCTTACACAGGTCTGACATTCGGAGAAACGCGATGCAAGGCACCCTTCCTGTGCCCGTGGCTGGACAAAGAAAACTACGAATGATTGTGCTGGGCGCGTCGCGGGTTGGCAAAACCCAGCTTGTGTCACGGTTCATGGGCACGCCATTTAGGTAAGGTCATGACCCTTGCCTACAACCTAAAAACAGAAACCTGCAAAAACTACGGTCGACTGCGCAACATTCTGCTAAGGCAGTTAAAACCGTTTTACGGTTGGTACAGATTGTTTGGCCTGCCGACTGTGTTTAACTTTTAGTGTTTTTCCGTTTCTTGTTCAATAAATCCCACTGTAGGTCCTTATGGGCCCTTTGAGTATTGTGTGGGCGTTTAGGTTTTAGCAATATTGTAGTTATGTGTGGTTAACCATCGATTGCTGATAAGAGTACTTGTGAACGTCATAAAGGCCATCTCTTCGACCTATTAACTTGTGAAGTGAACCCATTTAAAAACGCATCCAACATGCGCATCAAAAAGTATCTTTTACAAACATTAAAAGCAGTTGTTGTTTGGTATACATTGATTTACAATTGGAAACTGCTTTGCAATGGTCAAATACCGTTAAAAATGCATCCAGTCAGCAATTGTCTGGATGCCACTGCAACTCGCTGTTTGTTCGTGCAGCGAAGCGTACATCCCGACCGTGGAAAATTTTCACCGCAAAATGTACACGATCAGAGGCCACACGTACCAGCTCGACATCCTGGATACAGCAGGAGCGACGATCAACCCGTTGACACAAAAGATCACGCTTATGACGGGTGAGTAGACGCAGTCTCTATCTGCTTGCTTGCTTGCTGGTCCGGTTGCCGCCTCGATTTTGAGGTCAGCAGATTATTTCATACGTGCAATCTTGGTGGTTTTTATTCAGCCCACGCAGTTTCCCTGAGGATACGTTGCTTTGATTGTGCACAAATGCGCGGCTTATAAGACGTGATCGATGCCGCCATTTAATTTCTTACAAGCTATAAACAGACAAAAGCAATTCTATTTCTCGGATTTTATTGTTATGTGAAATACACGTACGGTCGTTGTTCGCACCATCTGCCTTAAACAAAATCATAAAGGCTAAATTTGTCGCACGTTTGCAAAAATGTTACAACCACGTCGTTATAACGTGTTACAAAAAACCGGGACCCAATTAATAGCATTATCGACCGCTTTTGCCGACGTCTGCCCGTTTCCACTCAATTCGACGGTGAGACAATTTACACCTGTTTGCACACAGCCCCGGTATGAACTGCTACCTGGAGGGGAGAACGACCTATTGAGAAATAAGGAGATAGGGCTTTTTCGACCTACTCGATTGAGTCGTTGGATTCCGCGTGACTGCTTTCGGCGAAACGATGAACAAATTCGCGGCGCTCAAATATTGATTCTTTTCACTACTGTCGATTTATCTGTTTACTCTCCTTATTGATAAACTCGCTTCGGTTTGGTTGAGTCCGGACTCTTCGTTTTTCTGCATCCGGCAAACAAGCCATTTTAGCGATTTTCGCCTAGTACGCCGAATTAGGGCCCCATGTTGTTGCCTGTAGCTACACAAAACAGGTTTGTCGCATTTTGCAACAAAAAAACAGACATTTGTTGTTGCCTGTTTGCAATGTTCTAATTAAGGTTTGTAGGTATAACGCAGGTTTGGGCAGATTTTGCATATTTTGGATTGCAAAGTTTGCATTACCAAGGCGCACAACAACTTTGTTACACTAATTAAATCGCTTGGGATAAAATTGATCTTGGGGCGTTGGAAGAACGTGTCGTTAAATTAAAAAACGGATTTCAGTGCCAGCAACTCGTCGGATCGATTCCTAACTCTTCAATTAATGATGTTTATCGACTTAACACGTCGTAAATAATCATTCTTCACACGAAAGATAGGCGTGTTTACAGCTTTTGGAGAAACGCAATTGTTACCAGTGGCGTCCAATTTCGAGGGGTCATTGGCCTTTTGCACACGGTATTGGGTTTGCCCCCAGTCGTTGTGACGAATCGAAAACTGTTGTTGTGTTTGTTGACGCCCAAGGTTGCGAGCCCCGCCAAGAGAATCGCCCTTTTGTAAGTCAACATCTCTATTCACGTGCGCGCGTGTTCAGCCAAGCGAATTGCTTTCGTCATCGCGAAACAACATCCGTGAATGTTCGCACCTCGTTGAACTGTTGCGTCACAAATGAAATGGGATAAAGTTTAAGTTTTGGTCCCAAAGACGTTGTTTTATTTGCCGACCTAAGGTGTGATTCATGTAAATGGTTTTGATTGCTCACTTTTTTGCTAAAAAAACATTTAGGGGTGAAATAAGGCTGTTCACATACACCTGTACGTCACGTTGTAAGTGGGATAAAGCTCCAAGGGTCCTATTTCTAAAAGAATAGGTTTGTCGACGTTTTGAGTGATTCAGGTTTTTAGATATTTTGTTTTTGCAAAACAACTTTCGGGTTAACTAAGGTTAGTGTTCGTGACCAAGCGCCAGTCTGCAAGGGGTGGTGTTGCTTTCTCGTAGTCAGACCTAATTCAGTTGATTTGTGGTCCACTAATGCAGCACGTGAACCGATATTGTACTGCCGTTAGTCACGTCCGCAATTCTTTTGCAATTATTCGTGCATTATGGCGAAGATCAACATTCTGCGATCATTTGGGTCTGCCCGGGGTGCTAGCGCTGTGTTTTGATTCTTGTTGATTGAGCATATCTTCTAAATACTCAAATGCACATTTGGCCCCAAAAAAATTATTGAATTTATTTTTCATGTTGTAGTCAATTATTAACACTGTAATGTAATTTTAGCTTTCAACAGCTTAAGATTAACCTGAAAAAAACCAATAACACAATAGTATAATTTGTTATTTTTTAACGCAATGTACTCTATTTCAGGCGACATGTTTCTTGTTGTGTACTCCGTAACCTCCGAGTCGAGTTTTGAATACGCCAAAGAGCTGGTTGGTATGATTGAAGACGCCAAAGAGTCGCTTCACAACGACGTTTTGCACAACGGAAACCGAAAAAAGAAACACATGCGCTCCTATACACCCATTATTATCGCCGGCAACAAAGCTGACATGGAAGAACAAAGAACTGTCCCAGCCTCCGCGGCAACCGACTGGCTGAAAGGCGAGCAAAAAACTGCCAGACACCTTCGCACACACGTTGACGTGTCGGCACGTGACCTATCCAGCGTCCAGGTTCTCTTTGAGCGCCTCTTCATGCTCGCCCACTTGCCGCTGGAAATGAGCCCTAACATGCACCGCAAGGTGTCAGCACACACCTTCTACGAAACCACTGCCGCGTCTGTAGCACTTCACAAGAAAATGGGCAGTCCGCTGTTTAACCGGAGCCAGAGCGAGGACTGCTCAGTAAAACGGAACCGCAAAGTATGGAATTCGATCAAACACGGGCGAAAAAGCAATAGAGGTTCGCCGCCGTCACCCGGCTCAAGCTCTTCGGGTTCAATGTTTTCCGGAAGTTCCGAGGATTTTGAGTTTCTCTCATCCGACGATGGCAAGCAGGATGTCGTACCCGTGACCTTGTCATCAGCCGACGCTGTTGCCACAATATTTCCAAACCAAAGGCGGCCAAGCACTACCACTGAGGTAAACATAGCGTTAAGCAAGGCACGAGTGGCCCACGCAGTCCCGAAGTGTTACGAGTCGGCGTCTCCACACCCCTCCATCCCCCAGCATATGATTTCCAACGACGTTGAATGTCACCAATTTTCCGGCAAAGACCACTCTTCGGCATTTCAGAAGCTAAAGAGGAAATTGGGCAAAATGAAAAGCAACTGACGATTCTATAAAGCTGATCGATGGATGTCTACCGGCACTGATGCATTGTGCAATTATTCGTAAACTTGTGTATGTACAGCGACTTACGCTTCAGATCAACATTCTTGGGTGACGAAGTCAAAACTCGGACCGAAACGCCTTGTGTATCAAAAGTGCCGTTTTCTTTTTTTTTCGGAACGCTGCTGTGTGTTGCATGGGCGCGCCAAAACTGATATAAACTCGTTTCTTTGTTTTGCGAATCGCTTTTACAATCCATTGTAAGCAAGTTCCTTCACTAATAAATTACCACAATGGATATATGATTTTATAAAGTTTATGTACTATCAGGCTATTTCAACTAGGTCTAGGACAGTAAAAAAACGGGAAACGTAAATGTTGTTTGGTGTAAGGAAAAAATATTTAACTTAATGGCTCAGCCATGATAGGTTTAATCTAATTTACAAATCGTGACCATATCCAGTTAACCGTCATATTGTGCGTAGAACCAGCCTTTAAAGGGCCGAAGCAAATATATCTTCGTGAAGCGGGAGGCGTTTCGCGCCACGGGTATAATGCAAAGTCTAGAGATGTATGTTGATTTTTGGAACAACAATAGCTAAAAAACGCTCACGTGATCTTTATTCCGATGAGCCTGACCCGTTTGCTCTTTGACAACTCAGTGCGCCAACGTAACTACGGAAAACGAGTGTTGGTTCTTTGGGAGAATAGCTAAACCATGTAAAATCGGTGTCGTGTCGTTTAGCGCTGTGGGAGCAATGTTTCAGACTAATTGGCATTTTCGATTCCTGCTCGGCTCTGGGCCCATTAATCATGACAGATTCGGGTGAGAAAGGCTATGGAACCCCTTTCATTCAAGCTCAAATTACGTGCTCATTTGCTTAATGAATAAAGTTAACTTTTTCCTTCACCTTGCTAAGTATCTGTGAAAATCAATTTAAACATTGAATCATGACAATAACATTGGCACCTGATCGATTTAGACTTTTGCTTTAAAAGTTACCAAGCTAAATATAAAAAAAATACATAGGTTGTAGGTCATCCAGTTGATGAGTTTTTAATTTGGATTGCACACAGAAAAACTTGCTGTTGATAATTAGTGATAACTTGGTTTCCACATTTTAACTAAAAAATTGCTACCATAAACTTTACATTTGTGACAGGTAACATATTTGAAAGCCCAAATATTGCTTAAATTCATTAAAAATTATCGTAAAAGTGACACAGTTCGCATTAAATTCTAGCGTTTTTAAAGTGCGGAAATGTAATCACAATTTCTATAATTGATGTAATACCATTCTATGAAATTTATTTTCGATGTTAAACGTTTGATCATTTACTTTATCGGAAACTAATAGGAACAGTAGAAAGCAATCCGAGTTCAAAAACGTTCTTGAGGCAAACACAACGAAGCAAAATTGAATGGTTCTACCGCAAATTGAAACAACTTTTCATTTGTCGCATAATCATCTTGCAAACATTTCTGTACCCGTTTTTAACCCTTCCCATTGAGTGGTCGTCATCGCCGGCGAAAAACGCTCCAAAATCGATGTTATTCTCGATCAGTTGTTTAGTAAGACGAGCAGAGTTCTGGAAATGAACGTTTTCATCTCTGGTCCCATGGATCAATGAATATTGGTGGGTTTTAAAATTTTTCATGTTGTGCAAAGCTGAGCTCTTTCGATAGTTTTCCTGTAGCCAAAATATCACGTTTTGTGTTAATCACCATCACACACAATCCAGCGTTAATCAGTTTGTTACGCACCTTAAGTGTAACTCAGACTATATCTGTTTATAGATTAAACAAATTGCAGGGTGACATGACGCAATATGTTCAGACGGATCTGCTTCCAGTCTAGATGATGAAAAGTCGACGATACCAATCCCTTATACGTACCGCGTTTTCGCTGGGCCTAAGCATATATCTTTCGGTGTATATTGCGTGATAAAACTGCCAGTCGGTCACAGGAGCTACCGCGTATCCACACTTGAACACGTTTTCCGAATCAGCAGCTATCACTTTGGTTGTCGCATATCTGCGTAGTACAAGTTTTTTCAAAAAATATATTTCCGACTGACAAAAAACAAAACGGAGGGCGTACAAAGTTAAAACTCTAGCAACAGACTGCAATCCAAAGATTTTTGTTTTCATCACAAAAGGTATGTTGGTAAAAAGCATGGCATATTTTTTAATAAATCTCAAATTACTTTTGTAATCTATGTTTACCGAGTTGGATGATTATATTTTGGTAACTTTGNACCGCGTTTTCGCTGGGCCTAAGCATATATCTTTCGGTGTATATTGCGTGATAAAACTGCCAGTCGGTCACAGGAGCTACCGCGTATCCACACTTGAACACGTTTTCCGAATCAGCAGCTATCACTTTGGTTGTCGCATATCTGCGTAGTACAAGTTTTTTCAAAAAATATATTTCCGACTGACAAAAAACAAAACGGAGGGCGTACAAAGTTAAAACTCTAGCAACAGACTGCAATCCAAAGGGATATAACTCTAGCAACAGACTGCAATCCAAAGATTTTTGTTTTCATCACAAATGGTATGTTGGTAAAAAGCATGGCATATTTTTTAATAAATCTCAAATTACTTTTGTAATCTATGTTTACCGAGTTGGATGATTATATTTTGGTAACTTTGTGTTCCAATAGGATTGTCCTTTTAAAGTAAAAGTTTTAATCATGTTAGTTAAATGCTGTGGAGTAAAATTATTAGCTTACCCTCCGTATGACCATCCCCATATTGCTTTTCGTGTCGGGTCGATAAAACTGTTTTTGTCAGCAATGATTCGAGCTGCTGCAATCTGGTCGATCGATTCAAAATCTCCAAGGTGTTTGTAGACCTGAATCCGAAAAATTGCATAAAGTTGAAGATTTCAAGGTACGAATTAGACATTGTATGACGTGTGACTTTATCTATTTATTGATTACGCCACTTCTTTTGTTTAAACATCGTAAAAAAACCGTTGCAGCAAATTTACGAACCAGATGTCTGATCTTTTCCCCTCTGAAACCACTTCCACGTCCGTCAAAATTCACAACAACTACATCAAGAGAACTTGACACGTAATCTTTCCACGACACCGCAAAACGATCCTGGACCTCTTGGGAGGCTGGACCTTTGAAATGAAACACCTGATTGTTGACAATCATGGATGTGCATTTCACCCCTGTTTCCTTATTATTACTTCGTCACCCAAAATTCCTTATGTATTCCTATTATGCAACTTCAATTTGAACTTACCGGAGTAAACCTGCACCAGCATCGGATACTTCTTGGTTTCGTCAAAGTTTGGTGGTTTGTGTAAACTGTAATACCAATCTCCATTTACACCAGGCAACTGGATTGTTCCATACACCCGCTCACGAAAGTAATATTCTTGAAACAAGACGTTTAGGCATGTTGACTTTTTAAATTCAATAATTGTTCGTTTTTAAATCTACGGAAATTTTTTTAGAAAACTAAAAAAGTAAATCTACGACAGTTATCATCTCTCTACTACCATCTAGCGGAAAACTATGTAATGTTTCCATCGTGTAAAGAAAACTGGTGGTATTCCAGATATTACGTATTCATGTTTTTTACACCTTTAAGTCTTTCCTGTAGGTTTGCGTTGTCTTCGGCGATTCTTACAAATTGGTAATTTCCTTCAGTGTCTCTTTTATGAATAGTAGTGATGGGAACCCCTGGTAAAACAGCTAAATTGTCAACAAAGAGGCTACTACTTGCAGCCTGCCTATCCAGATGTAAAACCTCGAACAAACTGTTGTAAATTACGAAGCAAAAAAACTCGACTCGTTGTACCGTTTGCAGTTCCTCCGCAGTTTATAACAAGCCAGCCGCCGTCTTTGCTGAAAGAAGGATTCACCCAGTTACAACGATTAGGAAACTGTAGGTTGAGTTGACACGTGACGCACGTCCGGGTGAGGTTCGCGCCACGAGCTGTGCAATGTGTCAACTAATTATTAACAAATATTTTACCCAATAGACTGCATTTTTCTTTTACAAAAATATTGCTAAAATCCCCCCCCCCCATTTTTAAAACAATACAGGTGACATGATGAGGGCCAAATCAACTTAAGTAGATGCAAACAAGATTCAAATCAATTTAATATTCAGGCGATATCTTATGCCTCTGCATTCCTTAAAATTCTTTGATGCCGTTAAATTTTAAAATACCTTTTACTTTCCACAAATGTCGGATCCGAGGTAGAGCAGTGCCCGGGTGGGAATCTCTCTCAGTGCTCGAAAAATAAACAAAATCCCAAGTGCTGTCGTAATACCGCACAGATGTGTATCCGTATCCCGTATCTGTGACCTAACAACAAAGCAAAAATACAACGATTTATCCCTGGCTAATTACATGAAACAAATACGGAAAGATTTTTAACTAAATCCGAAGTCAGAATGCAAGAAATTAACGCCGCTAAGTCATCTTGTTTACAGCAATGTTGATGACTAAATAAGTCGACAACAAAAAATAAACAAGTGACCCGGTGATAATTCTATGCAAGAATGCTAAAAGTGAGGCATCAGATGCCACAAACAAAAATGTACACCTCAAAACTTCCGTTCGTTCTCCAATCTACTTTGTTTCCAGTTACATTAATTCTGGCAAGATGAGTAAAACCGTGGTTGGTCTTTGTAGTGAAATATTCGTCATCGTTGGACGATGGAAAGAGATGAGAAACTTTGTAATGACCAACCCATCCCGTATTACTCTTTTCCATCATTGAGTCCACTAAAAATGTCCGCAAAAAGGATTGTTATGAACATTTGCACATCTCCAACACCATGCAGCTTGTTTTAATTTTTGACAGTCAGTTTCGATGTGTAATCTAAGTTTAAAAAAAATTCAATATCGTATTCATTTATAGTTGCAATTCGATAATCAACGCCATTAGCTTGTTTAATTTAAAAAACTTGTCAGACATGATGTGGGACTGGACAAACTGCAGATGTTTAGGTTCCGTATACTAACCGTGTGAGCAGGTAAATTCGGGAGCCACGCAGCTTTCCGATGTAGATTCGTTTTCCAGCCGATTCTTCCATGTCGGAGAGAAGATCTTGTTTCCACTCCACACAGCTGAGTTAAGGTAATACTCTTTCCACGTCGCAGTTATGTTCTGTTAAATGTTTTCAAGTAAAAAGATCCTATGCATAATCATGCTATATGCTGGTGGAGTTTTTAAAAAAAAATTAACGAAAGTTGTATGATACTTGCGTTGCGTGATACAAGTCAAAATACTTCTGAGATTCACAATAAGAATTTAAATCAACGTTCAATCTTATCATTTTGCAATGATGTTGATCCTAGTTTCTATAATTTCCTCTAAAACAGCAAGGGAAATCTAACCGAATGTGGATGAATTGCAACCTCCACGACGTAACATTGACAATAGTTACAGCTGTAAAAGGAATGTTGCTTCCAGCTTTTGGATATGGCATCCGTTGCATGGTCGGGTACGACTTTTTACTGTAAANGAATTGCAGTTGACCTCCACGACGTAACATTGACAATAGTTACAGCTGTAAAAGGAATGTTGCTTCCAGCTTTTGGATATGGCATCCGTTGCATGGTCGGGTACGACTTTTTACTGTAAATCGGAAACTCGAACGGAACCACGCTGGAGTCATTGATTCTGTACATAAGAAATCGTAATTAAAGACCCTCATTGTCGACAACTTGCTACTGTGCAAAACAGATTTGTTAACGTCCTCCTTCAACAGGTTTATGACCAGTTTTAGCCTTATTAACTCTCAGACTATCTTACAAACACCACAAAGTGGTTAATTGTGAAGTTCCTTTACGGGCTGTAATACGTATACTATAAAAAGATGCTTCGGAAATCAGCGAAATGATGGAGGTCTTATTAGTTGACAGCATTTGAGAAATAAAACCTGTACTGTATGGTGCTACCTATAATGATTTTTACAGTTAAACTGAAACATAGCTGGCGCACACTGCCCTAAAATGATCTTCTAAATTGTTGGATTCTGTAACAGTGTGATGTGACAGTGTCCGCGCAGTATGTCATTTTCATTTTGTTGCAATTAGAGGAAAGTTTTTCATAATTGTGTCGCTGAAGTTTTGTTAAAGCTAAGTATAATTACAAATACTAAAAAAGAAAAAGTTTGGTTTACGTTGCATAAGCAAGGAATTCTCCGTCAGGTGACCACCAGAGAAGCGCGTCATCGTCCGTGATCTCAATCCAGAATAACCAATCGGCGATACCGTTGAATATCGATTGCTCGTCACCCGTGTTGGTCAGTTGTTTGGGTTGTGACAGCTCGTCCTGACACAAAAGAACAAATGAGCGTAAGTTGGCTTCAACATTTGTTGTTCAGTTTGCAACACTTGTTATGAAGTAGGAAAAACAATAAATCATTAAATTTGAAAGAAGCCTAAAAAAAGAAAATGTAAATGGTTAGATCAAAACATCACCTTTGCAACATAGACATTAAAACATTCCACAAAGACGAACGTGTGGTTAACTGGAGCCCATTTGAACTTCTGTATTCCAGTAGCAGGGAAATGTGGAATCGCAATTTGTGTTCTAAAAATTTGTGATAAATTATAAACTGTTGCAATCACGACAATGAGAAAATAAACTTAATTAGTTTAAAGGCATTATTCAAGAGAAAGAGGTTGGGTTCCGAAGTTGGCGAAGTCTTTACAAAGTTGTATGTTTTCGAAGACAAAAGACCCATGCCAAACAACACAAAATTGACAGTAGCATAATACCTTGTTTACATTTCAAGTTACTATAATTAAAACACTTACAGAAGCTTAGAAACCTGACATCTTTAATGGTTTACCCGTTATAAAACAGCATGATAAAAAGCGGTAATTAAAGAAAGCAACGTTTAAAATTTTGGTATCAGGCCTGACCCCGAGAGGGAGGCTTCATTGGGTAGAAGTTTAATATGCAGCACCTATCATGCAAACTTACAGCGAATACTTTAGGTTTGGATAAGTCTGATGCAAAAATATGTCTTTAAATTTTTAACATTGGTACATTTTCTACACTGTTCGAGTCGTTAAAAATAAAATAAATCTTACTTGGAAGAAACTTCAAAGAACGAAACAGAAAACGTTCGAACATAATGTGCGTATCCCTAGGAAACAAAAGATTCTTTCTGGTGTCGATTATAGTAAACGAAGAATTTAAATGAAACTTACATCAGTTCGGTTGTGAAAAACTGCCATGATTAAACGATCTGGTGAAAGTGAATACGAATATGCCCCGGGTAGACTGGTCTTTAAAAAAAAGTCATAGATAATGATGATTAAAATTCGCCACTGAAAATCATTAGTAACCTTGTGTTGGTGATTATTAACAGCTGTATGATAATGCCATCTCAAAGCAAGTTGTAAAATTGCTACAAGTTTGTTAGCTTACAGAAAAATCATACGAAGTAAAACAGTGGATGTTATCATGTATACCAAATGCCTCAGTATCACACAGTGCGTGTCAAGTAACGCATTGGTGTTTTGCAAACGTTGCAAAACTCACTAAAGACATGGTTTGAGAGTCGTTGGTCTGATTTACTCACCCATACACTGGAAGGGAGGATCTCAGTCTCATTTTCGTTGTCAATGTTTTTGATAGCAAATGAATTGCCGGGAAGTTTGTAAACGTACTCGTTGCCTAAAAAACAAAACAAAATAACAATTAACTACTTGCATATTTGTTGTAAGTATTGCCAACAACTACCCTAAAATGTGAAAATTGTGATTATGGAATTATTTCTGCGGCTTACCTGATATCCAGCTGGGATAAAAGCTTTTTGCCCAAAACTTGCCGTTCAGCCAGTCATCAAATTTCATGTATTTTTTCTTTTCGAAGCCGACTGCTGCATTAAAACATTGTCTTCAAATTTTATACTTCCCTTACAGTGAAGCAAAACACTCAGAATTTTATTAAAAGGCTTCTCTAAGCATCAAAAAATGACGTAATATGTACGTAACTATAGATACCTCTTTTGGCTCTGGTGGAGTTGCTAAATTCCTGTGTTGATGTGTGGAAAAACACCACCAGCATAAAAATGCTTACAAGTAGAATTGAAACAAAAGTCTTGCACTTGTTGTCCATCAAAAAGCTTCGTACAGAAGTAAGCAGTTTCATCTTATTTGTGTACTGCGCAGTATACACCAAAACTTTAATGCATGCAACTAACGGTATGGTAAGCATTGACAAAAAGTTAATAAGCAGGTTGTCAAATGAAATCACATTTAGAGCCTTGCAATGTGCCGCCACTCAACGTCTGAACCTGAAAAGAAGAGAGAGAAAGAGAATTCCATCCGTAACGACAGCAGGTTAATGATCAACCGAACACCTGAACGTAAACACAAGCTGCAGCACAAAATTCACTTTTACAACATTCCTAACAGCAACTTTTGACGAACTGTTACTATTCACTGCTGGCAAGCATTCGATCGACTGTATTGACTGCAGGGTTTGGATGATACGACTTGGTGCGTATTATCATACATTGGATAGTTGCCATTAATAAGCTTGTCTCAACCAAATTTGTGCTATTGTTTTCAAACAGTGCATAAACCTTTGTAAAAAGTCAAACGTCTTATCACTAATTTACCATTTCTCTCTTAGTGTTGTCTGTAAAGTTAGAAAAAAACTTGCTTGAAAATTTTAAACTTCATTTACGTAACTGTACTACTTTTCAGTGCAGGCATTATCGCATTCAACAATGGTTTTGCTGCACAAAAGTGGAACTGTTTAAACACATTTGACTGATTTTTATCGTAACGTTATCGTAGGGAGGTTGGTCGTTAAAAACACAAGCTCAAACCGCCGTCCTATTTTACGTGGTGTGGGAAACGATTCGAAAGCAAATTTTCTCCCAATTAAACAACGCCCAAATCAATGCATTTGCGAAATGGTTTGGCACTTTTGGTGGGTGTTGAACTTGTGTTTTTTAATTTTCAAAAATCAGTGAAAGTTGAAGCACTGGAGCAATAAAGCCTTTGAAAAAATCCTTGCTTTTTGATAACTTTTTGTATTGCAGGTAAGTCACTGTTTTTTTGTTCCAAAATTAACTTGCAAGAAACGGATCAGCCCGTTTATTTCAGTTTGATTTCTTATTCGTCGTGTAACATAGTTTTTTTTGACGGTTGAGCAAGTCTGCTTTGGTTGTAACAAATGTATTTATCAGATAAAAGTGTTTTGACTGCACGCTCATGATAGATAAATATTAATTCCACTTTTTTGGGAAACTTTGTTTACAATCCTTGAGGAAATAAAGCTTTGATACAAATCTTAGCCGAACACGGATTTTCCATAACGTACACAATCGGCAATGTATCGAGAGTGAGTTGGATTCCCAAAATATGCTTTCTTACAACTTTGCAGTTGTAAATTAGTCTTATTACAAGTTTAAACTTGCATGAATCCACAAGTGGGCACGCTTGCTGCTGGCGTCAATACATGGTACATGACTCAGGGTAGGGGCATTACAGTCTAATTACCCCATTACAACAGCCTACGGTGGTGATCCGTTGAAACAGTATTCCTGAATACACAATGCGTTCTGTTGCATGACATCAGCTCTCCCATGAAAAAAGCTACCGGTAAAACCGGTTCATAGAAAACCCGATAAACTACTCCAGGAACTGCCTGCTATTTTGAAGAAGCAGTTCACGTAGTTCACGAGCGGCCACTGGCCCATGTTGCCCTAGCAACAAGTCGACAGGGAGAGCGCGTCATGGGAAAACGACCCGTTGTACTTCACACATTATGCGCATGGCTGCCCCGTGATTACGCCGCCTAAACGCTAGGTATGGTTGTGCGTTGTTTACAGCACACGCGTCGCTGTGGGCTGTTTTGGTTCGGCTTCGGCGTTTGGGGGTCTGCAGGTAACTCGAGAAGAGGCTGATTGTCTTTGGCGCTGGGGCCTAGCGAGTGGAAGCCACGAGGCAGATGATTTCTCGTGTGAAACGCTAAACCGCGCCTCTCGAGTGCAAAGGTGAAACTGATTATCACCACTTTATTTTTGTCACATATTTGGTGTCACAAATTATTCTAAGCAAGGTCAAATTCATTTGAAACATGCTTGTAAAGTAATGTTGATTTTTATTGAATTTTATGAGTTTAAACAGGAAAATATCAGCACCGCAGGGCATATATTTTGGATTTGAGAGATAATTCAAGCGCAACAGGTTAATAAAAAAAACACGTAAACACACGTGAAAATGTGAACCTGCATCGTACTCATTTTTATGTGTTCTGATTGCTCCCAAACTAACGGCAGGCTTTTATGTTGGGTTTAACCGGCCTAGCACGCACAAGCAATAAATATATTGCAGGTAGTACAATTTCCATAAGGTACTCTTCTAGGTTATTCTCTATGAAATTGTTAAATGTGTGCTGAAATACTAAAAAATCTATGCCCAAAATTGTCCTAGTGTATTGCAAGCGTGCGCTTTTAGTCTATAGATTCCAAAAATAGAGGACAAATGAAATTCAAGAGATGTGGAAGCACGGTCTGCGCACTTTAACAAGCTGTGCAGATTTTGCGACAAACGTGTTTGTTTGACAACTTGGCCCAGCCCCAACTGCCGGGGAGTGAATCACAGTCGGTTGCTCGCGAGCAAATTGTATTGGATGACACAACAAACGTCACAATTGACAAATCACTCCAATGCGCAACGGAGCCGCGATCCTCCGTCCTGGGTCTATAATTAACCCTATGATACCACGAAGGTTTTGCTCAAATCGACTGTTTTTTTAGCAGAGAATAGAGTTGTCAGTGCAAAATACTTAAATGTCATGCGAAACATGGAAGAGGACTTTTACGGAACCTATAAAGACGGCATGCAGATGACCATGAAAGGATCACGGGCTTTCAGACTCTCGGCTTCGGTGCAAATGGGGCTTAACGTACCTGGCATAGCGGGAGCGACCCGGAGGCAGCATGCAGTAACGCGATCCACCCCGTTAGAAACCGGGCACTCAACGCCTGTTTCCACACAACACTGCAAGGCTATGGGAATCGCGCGTTGTTGGAGGCTCAGGGTGGCGAAGGGCAAACAGTGAGACGCCGCGACAAACGAGGATGCTAGATGGGGCGAAGCGAAGTTTATGATATCTGTTATCGGTCGCCGATTAGCTGTTTTGTGTGGGTGGGTGAAACTTGCTTTTAGGTTTCACATTTCCCCGCTTTACATAAACAAACAAAAAAGTCCAACAGTATTAAGCTGACTAATGCCACTTCTTGCACCGTCACAGATATTTGCAGAGTCAGTATGAATGTGCGATATTTTATGTCGTGCATGCTCGTCTTGCACTGTATTTACCTTATCGGTGTACAAAAACGCTACCAGCAACTTGGGCGTTAAAACGAAGATTTGCAAACTAGCTTAGATATAAAATCCGCTAGGATCAGACAAAAGGTTGCAACTGCCAATTGAAACAACGCCCACTGACTCACAAAAATGAAAAATAGACAACTCGATCCAAATCACTATTTATCGTCTTGCGTACGTGAATGCAAATACATCTGGCAACATTTTGTGCGCAGTCCCAAAGCCTGATGTTTGCTCTGAGATAATATTCACTCAATTACGGATCCCCAGTTAATGGTGTTAAGTCCCTCAACTGCCAGAATTTCGAAATTGCGGCGGGGATAATTAATTTCCGCTGGCATCGTGTGAGTTCAAGAATGCTCGCACTTACAGTTGTGCGGGGCCATTTTGCAGTTAAGCGCCCGCTCAGCCAAGGAAACCGTTGCTTAATGAATTGTTTGCATTGCGCTGACTAATGTATCACCCGGGGCTCTCTGGTTGCTTTCGTGCGTCGACAGGACAAGGATGACGTGCGCCCTTCACAGGCTACTATGGCAACAAGCAGGCTTTTTTAGGGGGAAAAGCAAATTGACTTGCACCTGTCATGAAGCAAACAAAACCACCGTTATGGAGCAAGAGAATGTACCCTGTTGAGTGCCCCAAAACAAGCTATGGAGAAACGAAATGTTGTTTCGCTGAGGTTAAAATAGGATGTAAAACCAAATGTACGTGTGTGTCTACCTATGCCAATGTGGGTGGTGCCACTTGAAAATTTTGCCTGGTTTGACAACGTAGTTTTGACAACGTGTCACAGCTCTTCACGATGGCAACCTAAGATTGTTTAACGTGAACTGGTGCATTTGACACAAATCGCAATTGAGAATATTGCTAGCAAACTAAATGAATGCTGTGCGATATTTTACTTCGCTGTTAGCGTTATCGCTGTTGGCGCCATGAGCTTTGGCGTTAGGTGGCGCAAGCAATGCAGTAAAACGGTTTTGGTCGTTCACTGTGAAATAGGTTAAAAACACTCAGCAGGTCGATAGATATCTGCAAAGATTACAGATTAGGGGAATGTCCAACATCAAAACAAAATCCCAAAATATAGTAAACAAGCTAATTGTAGAATATTTTAACATTAGAAAATGTCCATGAGTCGTGATAGTTTCAAACTTTATACCAATATGACAGTAAATTCTAAATGTGCTATTAACGTCAAGAGGCAATATTGTCTGTATTAGATCAATAAAAAGCAGTGCACAATATCAGCCACCACGCAGGTGCAACAAAGTAACACACCTCCCACCATAAGTTTATTTCAAAACCAGGAGTTTCGGGTACCAGTATTACGTTGCCGATAACTAGAACTACCTCATCGCATGTCCGGAGACATGGTGGGCTGATAACACGCGAAATTAAGAGGTAATATTGCCGCTGCTGGACGTAATTTTAGCGTAAGTCGGTAGAGAGCGCAGGGAATACCGGAGATCGGGCCAAGACTTGACAAGATAATTTGCTGCGTAATAAACGTTATTCGGTTATGTGATACTTGCGGTGCTGGGAGCTTGGGACAGCAGGGCTATGAAAAGTGGTGCCAGTTCTGGCGCAATTTTGAAGGAAATATTCGGTTTCCAGTCTGTGTTAATATTGCAGTTGGGTCAAGTTGACCCGACACCTTGTAGCCTTAAAATTACGATGTTAAACAGTGTGAGAAAAAGACAACTGTATTTGCAGGATATTGTAAGACCGCGGCCACTGTTTCCAGTTCTTGGCAAATATCTGATACTAAATATAAAAGTGAATTGTTAGAGAGTACGGATTGACTAAACTGGCTTAAAGAATGTCACCTGGGAATACAACAAGAAGAACACAGAGGGCAAGGTAAGTTGATTGTGTCTTATTTTGCTTGAGCGCTATCAAACTCGATAAAAATAAACCAAACCAGGAAGCAAACCTCTATATATTGAACCAATACCCAAAAGTCCCACGTAAGGCCACAAGCCAACATACACTTTTGCGTACTGGACATACGATTTGCTGCAAGAGCGTACAATATGGCGGATACTCGGGCCCTGCTCGGTTTATTGCATCGAATGGGTGTGCGCATAAATACTTGCAAACAAAATGGCATGGGCCTACAGGTGTGCCAAATACCACAGTTCAGGTTTGACTGCTAGCGATGCAACGTATTAAATGGATCCAGATATGAGAGACGCAATGACGTTTTGTATACGATTTAGTGGCTGCTAAAGCAACAAACTCTCAAGCGACAATGGGCACTTTGATGTCTCTGTAACGATACACGTGTTTACCTAGTGAGATGTTATTTGGTTTTAAAGTGGTAAAAAGGTCTAGCTGTAGTATTTTGTGCTACTAAGTAGTAACTATGCTACAAAGTAATACAAGGCATGATATGAAGATATATACATAGAGGTGTGACTAATATTTAAGAGTTATTTTTGTTCCTTTGGGCGCATGCTTTGAACTTTAAAAAATGATCTACGTTGCGTCACGTTCGTGAAGTCTAAAATCACAGTCGTAGGGCAGTGAGTGACACACAGAACTTCAAGAAGTCACTGCGAACGACTCCAAAAATCGCGAAATTCGTTGTAATATCTTGTAAACGTCGCTTTGATGTCGGCCGCTCTCCAAACAAGGCCAGGGACTCTTGCGCGCGTTTCGTCCCCGATCTGGAACTCAATACGAAATAAAATTGCTCCGAAATTCGATGCCCTCTCGCGACGATTAGCGACCGGACAAAAATGACCAGCGGGGACGCGATTATGACGTCATCAAATGCGCCGAGTTTTGCTGTTTGACAAATTGCTCTGCCTTGCAAGTTGTCCACAGCATTGCACTTCGTGCAAAAAAGTGGTTCGCTAAATTCCTGTGCTATTATTGCCTTGACGAAATGTGTGTGAAAAAGACGCGAAAAAGTGGCGGGATATTGATTAGAGTCTAGAGGGAAACATTTTTAAAGTAACTTTGTGCAATGATTAAAATCGACTAAATGGTAATTCATGTATAAACTCAGTCCAAATATTTTTTACAACATTCCAAATAGTAAAAGCCTACAACGAAAATTCTTGACCTGATATAAAATCGTGGTTCATCGGGAACAAACACGGAATGTGTCAGTGATCCGCAAATCCTCAACCAGAAATGTATATTATAAACAAATTTCCTGTGCGACATTTTTTTACCTTTTAAGAACTCAAACCTGCCAGTATTGCCGTACTTGAAGTCATGAAAACAAGGGGCACAGTACTACTGTTGTGTGGTCTGGTTCTCCTGTGCTTTGGTTGATTATTGGTAAACAAGATTACTCAGCTTTGTATTTTCAAATGGCGTTCTGTAGAATTTACTAGTCGACAACAAACTGTAAATACAACCAAAGTTGTGTGAAGTTATGACATAGTCACGCTTCGCAGGCAAAGTTCGCCGTTGTTTACAACTTTTCGGCTAAACAAATGCGAGTCTATTGTTTCGCAGTTATTCAAGTCACGTTGGGCCAAATTATGTGTAACGGCGAGATTCGCAAACAAAGAGCAATTCATAGCAGTTTTCCCAATTACAGTGTCAAAGTTCAGTGCAAAGCACTTCGGATCGCATTAGTATTTGTTTCACAGCAAAACCATGACAAGGAATCAATGCAAAACTCTTCCAACTTGCTTCGAAGGTCCATAAAGCATTATTTTTCAACAGGACTATATATATTTGTATTGAAATCAAGGCAACGACCTAGGTGACATGGTCACTTGGTTCAGGGTAAAATGACCTTATAGTTAGGTTGCGAATTCCAGACATGGTTATAAGTGAGGAAACGAAGCCCGCCGACCCTGGATGGCTTGTTTTGTCACGCTCATGGAGGCTAAGAACATTAACTGGGCGACCTACACGCAAATGCGTCGCGCTATGGCAGTAATTCCGAAACAAACTCCACTTATGCGCGAGGACAACAGGAAGACGCGAACCCACTTCAAACACGTTTTTAGAGATTATGTGAGGACAAAACAGGCAGCGTGAAAATACCTGCTGTGACCGAGAGTAGATGGCTGAAGGTCGGCGCGCAAACATAAGCATACAAATCTGTAACTTAGACGTTATCACTTATTATGGTATGCTGGTAATATTTTAACCCAAGCATATCGCTTCTCTGCCGAAACCGTGACCAAACAAAATGTCTAAAGCGTCTGGAACAAAGGCGTCATACAGACAAATCTTGAGAAATAAAAGCATTAGTTAGTTGATAATTGTACAAAAGTGTAAACCATTTATTTGAATGGGGGAAAGGGCAAAGTTCAACCAAATTTTGCAAACGATAATTCCAAATCAGGGCTAAATTTGTTGCTCCTTCTTGGGTATTCCATGAAGTCAATTTTGCGACACCGTTTTTTAAACGCTGACTTCTGTGCTTTTTAAAAAAGATTATACAAGTTAAAGTTAGGGGTTTCGCCAAACAAAAAATGCGAGCCGCCACCTGCAGGGTATGCGCTAAACAGTTGAGGAAACACGGTGTTCCGGTCATTAATCCAAGGTCTGTCAGCAAAGGCAATGTGCGCTGGGGTGAGGAGATAATGCCTCGCCTTGTTGTCAGAGCTAGTCGTGAGCCGGTGTACTGTTACCGGGTGGCTTTTAGCCTTCGCCCCGGACAGGGTTTTAGGCACGGCCGGCTGGATTTTAACGCCTGGATGCCAAAAGATCAACGTCGTGTCACCGCCATGTTTCGACCTGTCATTTTTCGGGCGCAAGAGGTTAAAGAATAACCCTAGCCGTCATGCGAGAGTCCGTTAATCACCCTACGGACGAAGGAATGTAGGAGAATTATCGCAAACTTCGCGTAAGTTCACCATTGAGCGATGTCTTTTTTGGGGGGAATCGTAATAAGTCTGGAGAACAAACGGGAGTGTTACTGCTGTAAAAAGCGTCTGACTTGTAATTTGCAAACTTATTTTCTGCACTGTTGCATTTTTATTCTTATGCACTCCACAAACATTCTGCACTCCACAAAAAGAGTTTAATATAAAAATTACTTTGGTGCAGTCGAGTTGAAAAAAATTTAATTAGTAGGTTTAAGGTTAATCTATTGCCGTTAGTTGTGTGAATACAACATGGTATCAACAGTTTAATTTACGCAAAAAGCATATGAGGGTATGTAGCTTTCCCATCAAGTTTTAAAATCGACATCTCTTCAACGCACAAGGTGACAAAACCTGAAATCATTATCCCTCACATATTTCAATTGCAAACAACTTCGTTTTTTCATGGGTTCATATTGTTATGCAAACAAGAACCCAGTGTCGTTGGAGAGGCTATCCGAAAATTCCTAATATTCGTAGATTAGCTATAATCAGGGATCATGTTCTGTGGCTTGCGGAAGAACGACTGGTAACTTAACACCAATCGTGGAGCGTGATCGAGACTTAATGGATGTAAAAACCTGATAAAACGTCCACAATGATTTTGTCGTCCCTAACACCTCGTTTCACCGTGATATGTTAGCGATTCGAGCGTGTTTATGCGTAATGTTCATTGTCAAAAGTTTAGGTGTTATCGAAGTCCACTATCAAGTAATGTTGATTGTGGTCATGTAATGTCGGGGATTTTCGTTGACATATCAATAAGAAGTTCTAAACAATAAATGCTGCATTTTATTTTAAACAACGTAGAAGCTATTTAATTTTATTTTAACAAATTGCGTTGATAAATTAATGTAATTTATTTGTTGTTGAATCTAAAACCACGACTTTTTGCACAACAAAGTTGCAGCTAATGTAGACTTGTTTTGCTGACAAAGGCCATCCTACGGGTAAACCTTTTCACGGAATTACTTGACAATAAAGTCAGAGATATTAGCATGGATAAAGTCAATATTCGAATAAATATACACAAACAGGTTCGCTTTGGCAGGTTTCATAGGACAACGTAACTCCGTAAGGACCCGAACAACAATTCTCGGGGGACCTTGCCTTCCGTGGCGGCGATCGCGAAACAAAACTGCGAATGTAAAACGCTCCTGGGGGAGCAGGTGGCGACGAAGGCCGAACAATAACCAATGTACGAAAATAAAGCAAAAAGTCTCTATAGCAAAGAATTGTTTGCTGTAAGCGCTTTGTGAGTACAATGTTCTGGAGGGAAACCGGTGTCTATGCAACGACAAGCGTCCCATACGATTATGTTATGATGCGGTCGCTAATACGAGAGTCGGAGTTTACGGATCACCGCAAAGCTGCTTTTGCCATGAAACATGCAAAGGCAAAACGCGTGATCCTTGAACCGAAAGTTGAGTGGCGAAAGCAAGACGCAATTGTGTTTCCCATGACCAAAAGTCTGTTGAGTCGGGTACAAGCGCATTAATGCGGAAAAGTGACGTTTTGGTTCGCTAACAAGGCGAGCACTGAGCTTCTAAACGTTTTACGATAAAACTTTTTAATCTGCAGACATTTTCTATTGAAGTTAACAAAACCGATGTCTGGCCTCTAATATACTTTAGCGACGGCCATTTTTTTTATATTTTTAGCGGGGCGTTTGCATTTTTCTCATGTCATGTGAAAGTTGGAAAACTTGCGTTCTCTCGGTTTTCAGGTTTAAAGTCAATCCGGGATTTATGTTTTATTTACCCTCTTCGAAATGTATTTGGGTTCCCCCTTTTTTCACATTGAGAGATATGTCGTATATTTTTCTAGTTCATTTGCCAGTTCATCCTTTGATTCTATAAATCGAAAAATGCCATTCTTTGGGTTGGTAAATACTGTTTTTAATTTAAAGGCAACCTTTCTTGTTACTTCTGTAGGTAAAAGAATCTTTCTGGAACAAGTGTTGATCTTTGCATTGATTTCTTTTTATTTTTTAACATAAAAACAAACTTAAACCCTTTTTAAACTTTGTTTAAAAACAATGATTTTAAAAGCAACCTGAAGTAGTTTCTTGAGATCTGGGTTTAAATCTCGGTAAAAAAATGAAGAAATAATAAGCTATGCAAAAATGTAACCATCTCAATATGAGCAATCGTGATGTATTGACGTGTGCAAACGCTAGCTGTGATTCGATCTAACCTGAAACGAAGCGCACCAGGTGGGCGATGGCGCGCTGGATCGACAAACACAAACAGGTGGTTGGGGATGGGGGTAGAAGTCGAAATCGGATCAACCTTGGAATTACTGCGCTAGTTTTTCTTCATATGCATGTTATCTGTTAACACGTTTTGTGGAAGTTTAAATTAAGTGAAAAAAACATTGAGTTTTTAAAACAATGTTGAGGTAAAAAACATTGAAGACATCGAATTAACGAATCATAGGGCGGACAAATTGGGGTTATTGACCTGATTTTAAAAATGTTTAGTTTTTTTTAGGTTTTTTGCTAACCGCTCCCACAACATTTACTCATATCATGAACGTTAAGCACATCAACCTCAAAACTAAATCGATTAAACTAAATTTGCAAAATTTCAGAAAACATATTGGTACAATTGTTTGATACTTCCATAGTCGTTTAAAGTTAAACATCTCGAGAATAAAAATTGTGTCACGTAACAAGATGCAAAGACAAAATATCTTATTTGTTTGAAGACCTGCGCATTCTAATCCCCACAAGCAATTAATTCATAACNGGAATTACTGCGCTAGTTTTTCTTCATATGCGTGTTATCTGTTAACACGTTTTGTGGAAGTTTAAATTGAGTAAAAAAACATTGAGTTTTTTTTAACAATGCTGGGGTAAAAAACATTGAAGACATCGAATTAACGAATCATAGAGCGGATCAATTGGGGTTATTGACCTGATTTAAAAAATGTTTAGTTATTTTTAGGTTTTTTACTAACCGGCCCCACAAGTTTTACTCGAACGTTGAGCACATGTCACATCAACCTCAAAACTAAATCGAATAAATTAAATTTGCAAAATATTAGAAAACATTATGGTACAATTGTTAATTATATACTTCCATGGTCGATTAAAGTTAAACATCTCGAGAATAAAAATTGTGTCACGTAACAAGATGCAAAACATCTTATTTGTTTTAAGACCTGCGCATTCTAATCCCCACAAGCAATTAATTCATAACCTTTATTCCACCGCTTTCGACACAGTTCTTTGTTTTTGTTTCTCACCACAAAACCATTTTGACAAATCACTTGAGGCTTAACATCTATGACCCACGCCAAGAAAGCCTTGGCGCCTCGATATAACTAAACACGTCCACTTCTGCACGCCAGGTTTTGCGGGCTATGATCGATTTGCCGATGAAAAAGAAAACCTCTTGTTGCCAGCAATCCGTACCATAAACGAAGTTTTGATCCAACAAAATCCGTCAACGCTAGGCGGCTAAAACCAAAAGGAAGAGCCGAGACTTTGGGGTCTCTGCTTAATGCTCCATTGCCAGTGAAAATCCGCCGTTAAACAAATATCAACTGCGTTTACCAAACCCAAAATGTGCATTACGTCAGTGGCTTTGATCTAAGCGCATTTCTATACAGTTGGAAAAGCACCGGTTGCCGGAAAAGCGGCGTAGATTTAATGATCGACCCGCAACCATTGACATGAAAGTACCAGCCGCATTACGGTCTATAAGATGTGATAATAGGGCTTATCCCTTAGTTTGTACACAGGTAACAATTGGTGCTATTTATCGGCACTTTCCTATCATTAGTGAGGACTGATGCGCAGTTTGTGGTTTATAATGTCCGTTTATGTCGTGCTAGGTTCAATGGTGGGCCACATACACCAAGCATTGATTTTTCTCGATTCACCTAAGATTTGGTTGGTTCAAAGCGGTTCAAAGTAATACACGGGTGTTTGTTGAGAAGTAAACTTCGCTAAGTAGCTAGAAATCCCAAAAACCTCATCGTCGGAAAAAAGCTTAATCACAAAGACTTTAAAACTTTCCGACTTCAAAGCTTTGGAATTGTGTACGGGGGCGGGGCGCGACATAGAAGGTTCTTTTGTGTAATTGCTTGCTACAGGGCTATCCCATGGCGTACCCGTGTTCGTAGCCTCCGCATTTGAAAGCACACTAGTAACGTTATACGCTTTACTGTGCCGACATTTTAATTTCGATGCAGCCTGATTTGTGACGCGCCAAACTGGGAACGTCTAATCCTCTCGAAGTGTTTACATTTTACGGCGTGTAGTCGCACCGCAGGCCTTATGAAGTTCTTGGTTCGCTAGAAGCCGACCGGTGTTGAGTTTCTGCTACACGTTTTGGTGCTTACGATTAGAGCGCCATCGGTGCGTCTTCCAAAAGCCGGACCGATACAGGATAGGGGGCTATTAAGGGCTAGGGGTTAATCGCATTTGGACATCCTATCGATGACAGGGACGCACTGATTAGCGACAATCACTGCTTCCAGCCAGTGGTCCTGGTTTGTCTTGCTTAGTTTACTCAGAGGATGATCTCTGAAAAGAAACTTTCCCCTGCGTCAACACTGGACGGGGTAAACGAGTGGGCGTTGAAAGCAAAAACGATGGTGTTATTTTAGCTAACGTTCGGTAGGGGAAGTAGGAGTAGCCATTTACCCCCTTTCCTTCGCTGTAAAAGAAAAATATAAAATTCATGGTGTAAATGTAATTGATTTGCAGCTGACATATGATAAAGCATTCTTTATCCGACGACAGACTATAAATGTTATAATAAGTTACATAGTAACCGTGGAACTCAAAACCATCCGACAATTACGATCATTTTCGTTGATTTGCGTGTACCTATCGCCAGTTTTTCAAACCGAAATATTAAGAATGTCTCAAGCACCAACAAAAACAAAATTTTCTTACCGGGTATTGTTTATACCCTTCCAAAACATTTGTGTCTGTCATATTCAACATATTATGATCACAAGCTGCAAAACTCCCAGCAACTTTTTCGCGAGACCATCTGGGCGCCATTTTAAAAAAATCTAACAGCTCGACAACAGGAATTTTCAGTATTTGGTGATTTCTATTTGATCGCTGGTATCGACCCCCGAAATTCGATCTTACTTCAATTAGTTTTGTCGTGTGATGTCACCTGCTTTCATCTTGCCGCCGACCCGCGCGAATTACTGCACAATTTCTAATGAAATCATCGTCGGTATGTCGTCACTTAAAGGAGCTCGAAACATGGTTCGATCAAAATTTTGACCCGAATTTGAGTTTTTGTTTTGGTCAAACTCGTAGATTTTACCAGCGTCGTTACGCATTTTGTATGTGGAAGTCAGGTCCTTGTGAAACTTTTGAGGAAGCACACACAAAATTTTGTAGGGCATACACTCTGTAATATACCTTGCTAAGGTGTTTTTATTTATTTATTAGAACATTGTTTCAAATAAAAGCACAAAGTAAACCAAAACTCGTTTACTTTTAATTCGGAAATTCGGTTTCAAGAAAGTTTAGTTAAACAAGCAAAACTAGCGTTTCAGGTGCAAAAGCAGGCGACCCCTAACCCAAATACTGTGGAAATCAGGGCATTTTGGGGTGGCCATTCCTTAAGTCGCAAGGCCCTAAGTCACCGGGCATCGGTATGTCATCGACCGCACCATGCTTTCATAACAGCGCAAGAAAAACACTTCAGATTATTCGGTAATGCGCCACGCTTACCTGCTCACCAACAGCCGATCTGACACTTTGCAGATCACATGCCTGTCACGGGTGACCTGTCGCCAATGGGCGCGTCGCAAAGCAGTGACAGCTCGATGTGGGTGACGCACTCGAGTAACATGATGGGAAAGTGTGTGGAACGGCGAGGGGTCACTCTGAGTCACATTATATGGAACGAAACCCGGCCTCCTGCCCACGTCGCACAATCGCAATAGCGATACGCTTACGTATCCATTACGAATGACTCGCAACACTCCGCTTTGTGTTCGCAAGTCGAGACACTGAATAAACCGATCGGGTTTACTCCTGTCGTCGGGGAATTTTCTTGTCCGACTGGTTTAGCGTGGCCTAATGGGTGAAAGCCCCAACAGGGGTGTTGAGTAAAGGGGTGACGTGCTGATAAGTAGCTATCGCATGTGATGACCCCCAAATATCGAATATCTTCAGACAAATTTGTAGAACATGTATGTAGAACATTCGACAAAGCGTCGGATATAATGTACTCTGTAATCAACAACGCAAGGCTTCGCCAAAAACGTGAACATTTTCAGCACAAATACACAGTAGTCATGTAGAAAAAATATCGCCGAAACCGGTTCCTACACCACACCATGTAACCACACAGTTTTCAACCCCAGCATACATCACACAAGAAAATAAAACAGCTGAACCGTTTCCCACAGTAAACTGCACGCACAACAAAAAGGGGGTTCGTTGTGACGAGTTCTGCCCCCGCAAGCTGGACAGCGATCGATCGATTTCAGTGGATCAAAGACCTAAGCGACCCGTCAGCCACTACGCTAGCTGTAGTAACGTGTTAGAGTCACCAGATTGTGCTTAGCCAAGTCTGCTACTCGCTATGGTGGAGATCAAAGCGCGTGGACAGTTGACAATAAAATTTGTGGCCCCAGACTGAAAAGGAGCAAAAAATGTCGACTGTTTACAAAACAGCTTGATTTGTCCGTTGAGCCTTTCACGTGATAACCGGGGAAGTGATTCTACTAATGTGTCGTAGGGGATTACTAGCCAAGATCTCGGGCCGGTAAAACGCAACAATATAGCGCACAGAGGCGATTTTCTAAATGTTAGTTTTGTACACACATGGGCTTAGCTCCGTCCGGGCTTTAGGAATCCCCAAGGCCGTCTTTCAACACGTACAAACTCCCAGAGAAATTTCGCGATTAAATTACTCTCGAACCACGACTCCCCAGCGTACGCACAACTCCGACTTGTAGCCACGAGATGTTGCCTGATCTATTCCATGGCGTGTAAGCGTGCAGCGATAACAACAATACTGACTTGTGTTTAATTCATGCGCATCTCGCATACGGCCGGGCGATGGAAACTCGAAACCCGAGCCCCCGAAGTGAAGGCGATGTGGAAAGGATTCAACGCGCGCCAAACACATGGCTATCTCCGTCGCATTGGGTCTTGAATTTCACTACATGTCGCTTTGTGCAAATTGGGGTGCAAAGAGACAGCACACCACAGCTAGTAAAACAAAGCGAGCTGGCTGATATTCCGCGCCGCGATTTTAATTGGATTACGCTCTTCCACGCAAACACAGCCGCGGACGCTAAACACACAAATGGAAGGGGTCCGGCGAGAAGCGAAGGGTCCAGCGCCGCTTGATGAATCACGGTTAATTATCTTCTCGTGGGAAAGTCACCCCGAGCCGCCGCGCCCGCCCCACTCCGGCCCCCCTGGGAAAATAATTTGTCTTCTCCCGAGCAGTGACTGCGATAAGAGATAAAAAAGAGCCTGGGGCCTTTGGGCTGCGAATGCTATTAGCGCCTTAAATGGCGCGGGCAAGACGCCGTGACGGGACGGTTTCTTTCTGGGGCCTGAGCTCTCACCATGGTTCATGCGCGCGTAGAAATACAAAGCAAACACGCGCTCAGGTCGGTGTGAAGTTAGAAGTATTAGGGCTAGCAACAGTTTATCTCGAGTGACGCGTCCGTCAACGCGCTATGATCCCATAACAGCCGATTTCCTTCGAGCTTGGCGGAGGCGCCCCACTTCTCGAGTTGGGCCTGTTTTTCAACGCGCAGAGACTCGTTAGACACGCCGAGCGTTTTTGCGTAAAAATTTGTGCAATTTGACATTGCTGGCCCTGCCAGCCCGACCGCTATGCGTTATGCAGAGAAACCTAGACCGCCATTGTTGAGCGAATTAGTGAATTAGCGATTTTTCCTGCCTGTGGGTGGCGGCGTCTCGTTAAAGCGATGGACTGCGAGGATGAAAGGAGACCAATTGGCTTTGGAGGTGTGAAGACTATATAAATATGTATAAGATGAAGTATCGTCGGTTTAAGCAGTTGAAAAGCAAAACTTCACATACGGTTGTACCTAGTCACTGGACCAAAAAGGTTAATGCAGAGCGCGTTCTGTAGATGGTGAGATTTTTTACGTTCTGTAGATGATATTTTGCAGCATTTTCCTCTCTCCAATGCAATGTCATTACTATGCAATGTGCAAATATGCATTACTCTCTAATGTTAGACTGACATTGGTAAACACGGTTTTAAAAATATTTTCAACGCTGCAACATATACACTCTTGATTTTAGGACAACTTTTCTGTTGATAAACATCAGTGTTGCTGTTGATTAATACCGATGATGCGTGATAAGCGTGTAAATTTCCAATCTATGTACCGCAGGGAATAGACTTAGATATGCGGCATCTGTTTGATTGGCAATTAAACGCTTGTAACGCGATGTTAGGCGCGCGTCAGGATTATGCAATCACAGGGGAAGACCGCGCGCGTCCTGGGAAGGCCTGCATCAAGTGCCAATTAATATAAACGCAAATAAATGGGATTAAGTCACCCGGGACAATGGCGCGTTCGGAGTGGCGACAAATTCCTTTGCACGCTCAGAAAAGAAAACATTGGCTGGGGAAAGGTCTCACTGAGGGAATTTTCTCACTTTCATTTCGCCGCCCCATGTGGATTTATTTCACGCGTCTGATGTCGGATAAGGTGATTAGTTTTGCAAAACGGGATGTTTTTGTTTCCCATTTGTTCGCTTATCAAAACTGCAACCTATTGTCCCTGTATTAAGCTGATACCGGCGTTGATCACACATACCGACCGAATACATACCTAGACTTACTGTTATATGGACATCGTGCATGTTTTAGCTATTTACTAAAGTTTGTTTAAGATTTTTAATTTTATCTTAACGTCATTACATTTGGCGCGTTTGCTTCCTATTGCCATAAAAACATAAATTGAAAAAACGAAACAAATGATATTTATTTCACAAAATATAGCAAATCATTAGTTTAAACATTTGTTCATTTGGATATGTTGCTGACTAAGGATAAACTGCAAGCATGTAGTAGAGAAAATGGCGGATTTAGCCTGACGCGTATTCGCATACTGACAGCAACGAGACAGGAGGTTTTTCGTTGGTCTGCAAGTCACTGATGCATAATGCATGCCATGGCCCTGGCGTTTGGCATTTGGCTTGGGCAAACGGGGGCGCCTAAAGAAATGCAATTATTAGTTGACAGTTTAATTCGTTATTTTTGCGGAAAATGTTATCATACAAGTTTGAAAAGAAAACGTACGTGTGCAAGAAAAACAAATTCTGCGCTAAAACATGCAGTATGTCTGTTGATTTTAGGTTAAATCCCCTAAACGTTGTCTGCGCGTTTTGCAACTTTTTTTCAATCATACATAAAATCGTAAACCAAATGCAAAATACTCGCTGCGCTTATGGTGATGTGAATCCCACATTTCCGGGTAAGTTTCAAAATGCAAACGATGGGTCGCAGTTAGGAAACTTTAACTTTTCAAATTTTACAATTTTGCGCTAACGCATAATTTAATAATTCATCGTACATTTGCACAGGCAATACGTGGCACTTACACACTACAAACAAGAATCTTCGCTGAATACAGGGGCTTGCATCAACATTGAAGTCTAATGTATCGTCGTAAGAAAACCGCGGAATTAATGCTTGTAATTCCCAGGATCATTCGATATCCTTTTGACAGCGGCTTTCTCCCAATAAGCGAAGCTGAGAGATTTAATCTCCGCCAATTCAGGTTTATCTCAAGTATTTTGTTACCGCTCAATACGCCCGAAAAATCGTTCGCTTAAACAACATTTCAAATGATTTATTTTTACAGAAAGTTTCCAGGTTTACATGCTTTCATTCGGGTATTTTCAAGGTTTGGAAATAGAATTTAAGAAAGAGTTAGAATCGCCCGGAACCAGATTGAACTTCATCACCCGCTAGATGGCGGCACAGCACGCGTGAATTAGATTGTTCGGTCCGTCGTAAGATAAAACGAATTTTATCTTTTTTGTAATTCGTGAACTAGTAAGCGACTAGGTTTCCGTGAACAACAAGCACTTAATAGAGTGACGCTTTTGTAAAACGTAAAAAACAAGATTTTCAACTCGTGTGGTAATCGTTTGCCAAGTAAGACACAATGTTGAAGTATGAACTACGCGTAACTAGGTCGTAATGACAAAACGAAGAAATAACACTTGTCACGGGAGTAGCAATAGTCAGTTTTGTGGTAATTGTATTGTTGAATGTGGACTATGGTAGTAAGGACAAAACATTTTAAAAGCAGGTAGTTGCGATTAAACAGTTACATGCTTTAAATGCACACCTAAAAATTGTATTTTGCGAAAAATGCAAATTGAAACGAAACAAGCCCTTTCTAAAAATGGCGACGCGGCAGCAGCAGGCCAAATTTGTAGAAAGCGTGACCATGCAGAACCGATAAGTGAGTAAGTGAGCATGCGAGACAGTTTCGGGCGAGAGGGAAAAAAGAGCAGCGACCGGCAGCAACTCTCCGAGATTGATTCAGAGCGACAGTTACGTCGTTCAGGCGATTATAAACAAGGAGTGGGACGACCAGCGATTGTCACCTTTTGTTGTCGATCGTCGATTGCTTGTTGTTTTTCTCGCCACAGTCGAATCTCTCTCTTCCCCCGCCAGTTCGCTATTAATGTGCTGGATTGCGATGGTGAGCAGTTAGTTGCGAGGTGTTGCTACATGTGAGCGGACGTTGCCAAGAGTATAGCACCGAAATGGGTTGTCGCCAGTGGACAGTTTTCACAGGGGAAATTAATGTTGTTTCAGGGAAATCGGTGTTTGTAGAATTTGTAGAGAAAATGTGGTGGAGATTTACGCATCTATGAACAAAAGCAAAACGCGGCAGTATATAATTTAATTTACTTTTCTAATTTTTAAACTACTGACTTCCGAAATTTCGTTGTTTGTGAGAATGGGAAATAATCAGGTGTAACCGGGTCGCCATTTTCGTGCAAAGACGTTTGTTGAAAAACTGTCCAACAAGCAATATCGAAGAAAAGAGTGTTTTCATTCTTGTGAAATACGATGCGATAACAAACCTACATTCTTTTCGAAATTTCAGATCTGCGTATGTCTTGTGCAATCTTGTGAATTGCTTAAACTAAACACACCCGTCTATGTCAAGCTCTGCATAGCGAATCGGCACACAAATAAGCCAAGCTTTTGACCACGGTGGTGACGGAACCAAATTACTTGTCAACCTCTTCGCAGGAGCCAGCAATGGCCGCCGCACTAGCAATCAACCCTTACCCGGCAATGCTTCCACAGGTAGTGCAGCACCCTTCCGCAGTCGCCGCCGCTGCAGCAGCCCATTTCTCCGCTGTTTCCGCCGGCCCAAGTTCCCACATCAACCACAGTATGATGAGCAACTATGGCGGGATGCCGGCACCAGCTCCCCCGCCGAGCTCACAGCCCGGCTCCGGCCTCTCATTCGGTTTCACTCAAGAGCAAGTGGCTTGCGTTTGCGAAGTGTTGCAACAGGGAGGCAACATTGAGCGTCTCGCACGATTTTTATGGTCGCTTCCTGGATGTGAGCAGCTGCACAAGAACGAAAGCGTCCTAAAAGCAAAGGCAGTTGTCGCTTTTCATCGAGGCAACTTCCGTGAGCTTTACAAGATCATCGAAAACAATCAATTCTCCGAGCATAACCACCCAAAGTTGCAACAGCTCTGGCTCAAGTCGCATTATATTGAAGCCGAGAAGTTAAGAGGTCGGCCCCTCGGAGCTGTTGGAAAGTACCGAGTACGAAGAAAGTTTCCTCTTCCCAGATCTATTTGGGATGGCGAAGAAACAAGTTACTGCTTCAAGGTGTGTAACAAGTTATTAAACATGACAAGAAATGTCATTTTGTCAAAAAGTTTCTTCCATATATATCATTTACGTTGTGATATAAGCAATAAGTATACATGGAGTTTAAACCGCTGTATGCGATTAAACACCACCGTATTTGTAATAAACTATTTACCAATGGTTTGACAGAAAATGTCAAAATGACGACGCAGGAAGCCTAATTGTCACCTGTTTTATACTTGTATTTACCCTTTACAAATCATTTTGCAGGAGAAGTCCCGGGCAACCCTGCGCGATTGGTACACTCACAACCCCTACCCATCACCCCGTGAAAAACGCGAACTCGCTGAAGGCACAGGCCTGACTGTAACGCAAGTCAGCAATTGGTTTAAGAATCGAAGGCAACGAGACCGGGCAGCTGAAGCTAAAGAAAGGTGGGTGTCTTGGAAATTAATTTATGTTCGAAAATCAACGTCCAAACAGAATTTAGAATTACCACATTGAAAATGCAATGTTAAATGATGACGCTTCCTAATCGTCTGCTCGTAAACCCTAAAAAAGCATGGGTTAAAGTGGAATTTACTAAAAGGAGCCAATTCGCCGTGGCAAACTTCTAAACCTATATGGCGTATCAAAAGAGGATCGAATTCTAAGCTTCATTGTGACTTGGCCAGCAATTGAATTAAGCTTTGAAGACAATTGTTTCCCAAACCGCGACACAATGCGAACGGTAACTCGATTCTCAACGAAAAACCACACAAATTACTTGTCGACATCGTTCAACATCGTTATGAGATTTCCTGGCGTCACAATCAACTTTCTCTTATGCCTTGCGGTTTAATTTCCAATGGACGGTAATCTAATTTACTTTCGAGGTAGCAACAACAGTCCTTGTTAAGATTAGGCTGCGCCCGTGTGCAAAATTACAGGCTGTTGAAAATGACATCATCCAAAACAGAAAAATCGTAAGCTATAAACGAAATAATTTTTTGCCAGTTTCGGGACTGACCCCCCACTGTTGAAACTTCTGTATGTAGTGCTAAGTTGTGAGAAAAAGCCTTGCGTAGTGTCACAACAGTTTACTTCGTGATTCTTCCGCAAACCACAGAATTACATAGCTCACCTTGAGACATTCTAACATTTGCAAGAAAACACAAGACTACAATAGATTCACCAAGACCTTTAAAAAACAATCAAGTAAAACACTGAACAACGGTTTTAACGTTCGAAATCCATCTTGACCGAAGTTTGCATCGGCCGTTAAAAGTCACAAATGCGGCGACGCCATTTTGTTTTTGAGAGGTCGCCGGGCTTTGTTGCCATCGCGGTGCCGGCGCGGACCTCGGGCTTCATAGACCGTGACTCAGTCGCGCTCTAATGCCATAATGGGAACGTTATCCCAAAAACATCAAGTTAACGATTGAATGTTAAAATAATCCCATCACGCATTTGAGAGTAAACAATGGCGTGGGATGTTTCTGTTTTGTAATTTAAATTGCGAACCACGGCGTATGTCAGCGTTTGTTAGATAACATGCTGATGGGGAAAAAAGGCTGCTTGTAACAGTATAGTATTTAAAATAGGGAATAATTTTGGTGAGATAAAATACAAAAAAT
>QXVZ01030694.1:0-10223 GCA_008931825.1 Phallusia fumigata
TTTAATCAGTTTCGTCCAAGTTCTGTGTCATGTCCATTCCGTTTTTGTCTTCGTTATATGAAAGTGACGAGTTTCAATGCAACGAGGATAGTGAAGAGAATCGGATACAGGCCAACGTTGATTCTTGATCCTGCAAAAGTGATTGAATATGTTTTGAGATCAGTAAAAACGCATATGACGTCATCGAGGCATACGTCACATTTTATGTAAATCTATGACGCGTGTTTTAATCACGTTTTTACTAAAACTGTCACAAACATATCATAAATCACAACACAAAGCAGCAAAGAGTTATGTGTTTTTGATATGCTGCAGCTATAAGCGAAACAATGTTTGTCCAGAAGATTTCTATGAAGTCTCGTTCCTGCACCATGTAGTTTAGAATGAACCGCACAGAACCGGTTGTACCTGAATTGCAGCCATCAGTAGTGCAGGTCATGTCACAGCCTTGCGGTGTAACTCCTTTGTTTGTTGTGTAGCAACCTTCAGCCTTTGAAGTTAGGGCGCAACCTCGTGATATCGTTGTTGTCTTGCCTAATTCAGTGCCTGTAAAACAAACCAAGTTGTTTTAAGCTTCCACACCAAAGAAAAAAGAGGAGTAGGGTTTCAAAAAAACGCAAATTGCTCATGAAATTTCAGTGAGTTTTAACTGAAGTTAAGGGGGAAAATGCCATCCTCACTTTGTACTGAAGCTTAACACATAAAAACTTTCGCTATTTGACGACAAAACTTACTTGACTCTGTTTTATTGAAATAACAGTGAGAGTGTCTAGGAGTTGGACAGCTGGTGGCGTCTGATTGCTTGGAGGTGAAGCAAGCGGGTTTTGTCAAAGCCGAAGCAACTGTAGCAACGGCGCCGACTGCTGAGGTTACCGAGACGGTCTGTCGATGTGTATCTTTACATTGCACACATTTGGGGCGACCAGCTGAACAAGAAAACCCGATTAATCCAAATTATCATACTATTGTTGTTGGTAATACAAGACACGGACATTAAAGTAGCTTAATAACTGCCCGAGAACTTGTACGTAGTAAATGCAAAGGTGATGAAAACAGAAGTTGTCGAAATGTTTGCAACAAAATGTATTTACTATGTACAAGTTCTTTACTTGTTTGAATTTAATTATCTTTTTCGGATAGTTAACTTTGCTCGCTTACGCCATCCAGTGTTGCATCCAGGGGTCGTGCAACTCTCGTGGCAGCTAACTTTCTTCACTTCTTTCAACCCGGGAACAGTTGTAGTGACACATCCTGTAGATTTGATCTTGTCAACCGAGCAACCTCTCTTCACGCTGAACTTCTTGTATTCTAAATTGATTTTATGCTTTATTGTACAAAGGCAAACCTGGAGACATTAGCAAAAGCAGCGCTGGAGCCGTCGCCTTTTGTGTCCTAAATGCCATTACTTCAAGAAATATCAGCTGCACAAGACCTAATTGAAACTTAAAACAACTATTGTATTACCTGTGTGATTGTTGGTTTCATAATATTCAGCAGTTGAGTAGCAATATTTGGATTCTGATGGACATTCAGTGACAGTGGTATTGTGATCACATGATGACCCACCTTCGTAGTCAAAACACTGCACACACTTAAGTCCTGGTGGGGTACATTCAGTAGCTGCAACAAAGTCAAGAATAAACCTGAATCCTGGCAGTTAGGGTCGGGTTTACTTCTACCTCTGGCGCAAATGTAAATTGTAGTTCAGTGACATGTTGATGTCACTTTTCAGTGACGTCAGAGTTACGTTTTACGAATACGGCATTAGTTTTTCTGTAAAGTCTTTTAATATTTCTTGCATTACAACACTCCGGAGCCGCGCTGGGATTTGAACCCTTAACTAAACGTTTTTGGTGCTAGAAAACAATTTCACAAGGCAGATTTCGATTTGGGCCTTCTACTTACGTATTCCATTATTGCAGTTGTCCGTGCTGCAGCTGTCGGAAAAAGTATAAGCAGTGTAGATGCTTTGGAGAGAACTGTCTTTCGGGGCGGCCAAATTGCAACCGTACTGGTGAGAACTGCTACAGCTTCTTGATATCAAGCTCCTCCCCACCTTGCCATCTAAATACAACAGTTTGTTTATTGTTTATCTCAAATAGGCGACCACACTTCGCTCATAATATTCACCCATTCGATAAAATGCATTACAATTACATCATTTTTTTCTTGTTTTATTCCAATGAAGTTTCGTTTTGATGAACACAACAAATTCTATTGGGCCAAGACAGGGTCGCCAAACCTTCTACTGAGGAGATCGCAAGCACAAACGGGTTGTGACCGTAGGATATACAGTTATTACGCATGTGTTCTGATTCTCCAAAACAGCGTTTTTTTTAGTGCTGAAATTTTTAAACAGTAAATGACCGACTGTTTACCCGAAAAACAATTTAGAGCTGTTTACGAAACCCCGCTGTTTCTATTGAACCCGGTTTTTGTGTATCTTTAGTCCATGACTAACAACGATGAAAGACTTGTTTACACCGAAAGTCATTTGAACCATCCGAAACCAAAATATTGTTTAGCAGTGATTTCCTGAAAAAGAATGTCCAGGAAGGCCATGCCCTATTGTCGCATTAAACCGAAACTGGTATGAAAAGATTTCTTTCGAAAGTGAAGTCTGACGCATGTATGACTAACACTATGTCGTAAATTGTTCTTTAAAGCGAACTGCATTTAGTCACGTTTTTACTGGCAGTCATTTTTTATTCAACCAATTAAATTTCGTATGTTTGCTTGAAATCATAGCAAACAAGTTGAAAAACGAATATTCCCTCTGAAAAGCAGACACCCCTCCCACTAAACCAATATGACCAAAAGCAGTAGCTCCCGACAGAGGAGGAATTTTATGAGTCAATGCGAGAAATTTCCACTTTATTTTAGTTATTAATGGTAAAAAACTCATGTAGTATTTCTTTTTGGTTGAACCAGTAGTTCCAAACCTTTTAATATGATTTTATATAACTGCTTGTCTAGTTGGGGAGAAATCAAAAGCGTCAAAAAATGCGTCAAAAAAACAACTATAGCAGAAAGTGAAAAAACAGTTTAGTTTTGCAAACAGATTTAAAATGGAAAACCGCAAAAAATTAATAAAACTCATTCTTACCACGTTACATTTATTGGCTAATTCCTTCTATTTCATTTCGTTTCTTGTTTCTTTTATTCAGTTCACACAGGGTATTTGAAAGTTTTACAGAAAGGAAAAATGAAACTAACTATAAATTATATCACTTACCAGTGGTCAACAACACATAGTTAGTAACAACACAGTAATTCATATCAGGAGACGGACACTTAGTTGCTGCTATTGATCCGCTCGCACAAGTCGGATCCATTTCCTCATTGCATTGCACACAAGTTCGCCCTGCCAGTAGTGTAAACACAGTTCGGTTATTAAAAGACATCTCCACAAAACAGAAATATACGTTAAGCGAAATGCCTTTGCAAAGATAACTTGGGCTTATTGCACAGGAAAATGCCATCTTTGGGTCAAAAGCATTGAAACACACTGAAACCCAACGCTGTGGGGTGCCACGACTTTAAGTTTACATAACTGCACTTTTGTTTTAAATATGGACTTAATTATTAGGAATCTAACACTTAAGAAGAAAGATTGTGCAAATATTGACTGAACCAAGCACAAATTCCAAGTTTCTGAATCGAAATTTACGGAAATAAAAAGATTTTTAAAAAGATTAAGGTTTAAGCAAGCCAGAAACAAAAGCACAGCAGATTAAACCTACATTTTTTTTTCGGTTGGTTCGAACTTTGATCACCAAGCATGCAACGATTTGCATTAGGTAGTTTGTTTGTTTGTTTTTGAATTTTTGGTTAGTGAAGCTTATTTGATCAAGTTTACGTGAGAAACACAAGTTACCGAGACATGATTAGAACCCACAACCTTGCGAATACAAGGCAGTCGCGCTAACCACACCCACTTACTTGTGAGAATAGAGCAGTCATCCCCATGAAAACCTGGCTCACAAACACATTTTCCGGTTATGTAATCACATTTGCCTTGAGATTTGTCGTAGCTGCAATTGTTAGGACATTGCTTCATCAAACCTTTGAAAAAAAACACCTGTAATTTGGGTCGGAAACAAAGTTTAAGTTTTCTGTTTCAAACCACTAGAAAAATTTAGCGTTTAGCGTCTTTGCTCTCCTTAAGACAGACGCAGATTCAAAATCATGTTATGTAACTAAAAAATCTGACTTTTCCAAAATAATTAAAAATGTATTTATAATTGGAAAAATAGAAACGTTTTTCCAAGATTTTACCAAATTGATATAATACGTCTCAAAGTAGTTTAAGGTACATGTTTTGGTGCCACCCACAAGTACAAGCATTTATTTTAATAACTTACGTGTTGATTGGATGTTGCAGTTATTTTTGTTGCAGGAATAAGAACAATTTGTGGTTGTTCCAGAAACTTTACATTGGGTTGCATCCGACATATGAGCGGAATCTTTGCATGCACGATTCACATGATATAACACACCTACGCAAAAAAAAGTTTCTCGTGGAGATTAAAAGATTAGCCTGCAAGAAAGGTAAAACGCCTAATTATTTTTTTTACATATTTGTTCACATTGTTAGAGGACAATTTCCGAATCAAAACATATGACTTTGTGACAGTGGGCGGTTTGGAGAAGTTTATTTAGCGTTTTATTAACGTTTAACAATTATACAGTTTTAGTTATCTTTCTAAAAATGAATTTTTAGTTAGCTTAGCTCCTTTAGACATGAAGTCATTGGCAACAAGTTACCAAAGTAATAAAAGAGCACGTTTAATTAAAACTACTTACCGTCGGATATTTGGACTTGAGTGCTGCAGTATTGTGATGTGCTTGGGCAAGTCCTCTTTTGGTTTTCCCCTGCCGAGTCGAAACAGGTTTTATGTCGTGACGGTTCCCCCTTGTAATACATTACATCGCAAGTCTGACAGGACATACCTTTAAACAAAAAAAATATCACTTCATCTCCGTAGTTTGTTTCCACCAATTTAACATAGGACAGAGTTTTTTAATCTGCAGTTTATAAGAAATGTTGTCAAACTTTGTCTATGAAGTGTGAGGATGTATTTCACTAACAGAAATTTCTCACTATCTTAAATCTTGTGCAGGGCCATAACAATTGTTTGTAGTGAAGCGAATAGAAGAATATTTGTTTTGAACAAGGTACCAATAACAATAGCGAAAAACTGCTTCAAACTTTAAAAACACTGTGCAGCACTTTCGGGTTATTTTTTTGTTTCATTAGGAAAACATAAACAAAGCAAAAGCACATTTAATTGTTGTGCTGAGATAATTGGAAACGCTTTAAGAGTGCACATCTTTTGTGTTTAAAATTAGCTGTACATCGCTGTGATTTCTGCAGACAATGACCACATTAAGCTTTTTAAATAAATTTTAGATTCTACACTTACCTTCTGTTTCTCCAAACACAGCCACAAACACNGCAAGTACTGTTTCTGTTTTCCCGTGCCGAGTCGAAACAGGTTTCATGTCGTGACGGTTCCCCCTTGTAATACGTGACATCGCAAGTCTGACAGGACAAACCTTTAAACAAGAAAAATATCACTTCATCTCCGTAATTTGTTTCCACCAATTTAACATAGGACAGAGTTTTTCGGCTTGCAGTTTATAAGAAATGTTGTCAAACTTTGTCTATGAAGTGTGAGGATGTATTTCACTAACAGAGAATTTCTCACTATCTTAAATCTTGTGCAGGGCCATAACAATTGTTTGTAGTGAAGCGAATAGAAGAATATTTGTTTTGAATAAGGTACCAATAACAATAGCGAAAAACTGCTTCAAACTTTAAAAACACTGTGCAGCACTTTCGGGTTACTTTTTTGTTTCATTAGGAAAACATAAACAAAAGCAAAAGCACATTTAATTGTTGTGCTGAGATAATCGGAAACGCTTTAAGAGTGCACATCTTTTGTGTTTAAAATTAGCTGTACATCGCTGTGATTTCTGCAGACAATGACCACATTAAGCTTTTTAAAAAAGTTTTAGATTCTACACTTACCTTCTGTTTCTCCAAACACAGCCACAAACACTAGCATCAACACAAAACGGAGGATTGCCATGTTTGTTTTCTTCACAAAACTCTCGTAATGTTCAAGCATGTTCAACTCGGGCATGTTATATAGATACCAGATGAAAAAGGCAGTTGACTCCTTCCCTGAACACCCTGATGGCGCAGTATAATAAAATTGAAAAAATACCGTACTTTTTATTGTGGAGCTCATTTCGCACCCTGCAATTTATTTGGCACCTCACTTCGAGCATTGCTTTCTATTGTTGCAGCATATTTTTGTGTGAATAATGGGTTTAAGGATTTCTTTATTAGTTTAGATCTGCTCCTGCGCAGTTTTTCAATCCTGACCTTTCAAAAGGTTTAACGTGTTTGCTGCAGAAAACCTTGTTGTCTACAAACAACTTCACAAGGAAGAGGTGGCCAAACTTACTTCACACAAAAGCCGCATACGATCAACCCAAAGAGCCACAAAACAAAAAGTTAGAAAAATAAGTATGTAAAACAAAACTAATTCCGCATGATGTCGTTGTAAATAATCTCATTGAAAAACATTTGACAGTACAACATTGTTACTAAAACACGAGTACAAAGAACTGCGGTTTGGCCAATCCTGATGTACACACTTTGTTCCGAATTTTTACTGTATTGTTTATTTCGCACCCTGCAATTTAATTAGTACCTCACTTCGAGCATTGTTTCCTCTTGCAGCATTTTTTCGTTCCAACGAAGCTTCGCGCCACAAGAAACCGTAATTCCCGTGTCGTGCCTTTGGTAAAGTAGAAGGGAAGTGCATTAAATATTAGTCAGCCTTATAAACTATCGTTCCAGAAACAAAGATAAAAATCTTACAAGCCCATTGAATGGTGTTAAATGCATTTTTATTGAATTGTTAATAAAATGTATAAAGTTAAACAATTGCGATATTTAGATTCAGATGACATCTAGTTAAGCTTCTTAAGTTGTTACGATGGTCGCAACGGTTTGCTCGCCCTAAATGCTGCAGCTAAATTAAATTTACCTTGTGGTTTTGTGTTGAAATGCAGTTCCTCAGAAATTTCCGAGTCCACACACCCATTTTGGAGGTGAAACGTTTTACGGCTAAATGTTGATTTGTGACAATTAATTGACGTCATTTACACAAAAGGAAACTACTTTTTCACATAAATTTCTCATGTCAAAGCACTCTCTTGCAAAGAAAGTTGAAATCAGCGAAAAACCAACGTTTTGTTGCAGGTGTGCTTGCAAAAAAATCGTTGGCTCAAACTTCGCCACACAAACGTGTTTATTCAATGCACAGTTTGAGTATGACCAGTGGTTCTCTCTACTGAGACGACACTTTTATCGCATATTATCCCACATATAAAAGTTATAAATATCCTGTTACCTGTGGAGAAGCATTCTATGGTCCGATCCCGTCTAAATGACGTCACTTGATACTTGTTGCAGCACATCGTCTGATGTTTTTGATTCACAAGTCGTCAGTTGTTTTCAATGGACACCTTTTTCGGTTGTTTGTTTTAATTAATAGTGTGACCTGATGTTTTTTTCTCGTTTCCATCCCTTTTTCCCCAAACCAGAATTTTTGATGGCACAAATACGCATTTGGCATTTCAGGAGATAAATAATGAACTATCATTTGAATCTTAAGGCATAGGGTCTCTAACGTTATGGTGCTTGGGAAATTATATAGGATTAGAAATTAAAAGAATAAGTAAGTTGGCAAGCAAATGAGAGAGTTGTTTGACTAAAAGCAAATTGGTGTTCACAAAAAGTTGGCAACAATCAAACGGAAGAGTGCAGCGAAAATATATTTTAATAACCACAACACTTGTTTGCCAAACGAAACCCGAATCGCCAAATCTTCTATCAAAAAAAAACTTCCAAAATTTCCCTAAAAAGTGACTTGTAATGAGGTACCAACTGGTCACTGTTTCAAAAATGCGGCATGAATGTGGAGGTGTAAAAAGTTGTGTATCTGCACAAAAAAATGCGGTATACGCACTTTTCGGCTGCTTCTAGAGGGGGATAAGTTACTACTCTAGTCTAGTCTGTAGGGGTCTTTACAGTAGTACTTCGATTCAAGAACAAAATTAAAAGTCACGGAGTTTGCTTTGAAGGGTAAACTGTAGAAGACAAACGTGTAAAGATAGATATTAATGCCGCTTTGTCTGCTTAATTCTGACATTTCACGAAATTTTCCGCTTCATCATCTGATATACTGCAAACCGAAACCTAACCTACACGCGGCATTGGACATCGTGTGTCAGCAAAAATCTTTGTCCAGTCATGGCGGTGTAAACTTAGATGACGTAAGACGGGAAAAACGTCATTTTGCAAGTTGAAAATGTTTTTTAATATAATTGTGTTGTGACAGTTTTGGAAATAACAGCTCGTTATTACGAAAAAACAACAACAAAATATTTGGATATTTTTCAAGTTATGTACGAAGACATTTGACATATCTTACAATTAGTGGATTTTCATTGTATTTGATCAAAAGCCATAAGATGATTAATCACACTGCTAAACCAGCCAAATATGTCTGTACAATATGTTGTTGTATTGATTATAAAGTGACAAACAACATTTTAAAATCATTTGTAATTTGTACATAAAATTGTTGCTTCATTTTTGGTCAGTTTCGTCCAAGCTCTTTGTTATGTACAACCCGTTTTTTTGTCTTCATTACATGAAAGTGAAGAGTTTTGATGCAACCAGGATTGTAAACAGAATCGGATACATGTCAGCGTTCATTCTTGATCCTGCAAAATGTTTGAATATTTTTAAATTTAAAATGTGACATAAGTTTTAAAAGAAGTTATTTGTATGAGACGTATTATTTAACAGCATGAAAATGTGACAAATATGAATTACAGTTGTTACACCTTTTTATTTTACCGCGACAAGTGGCTTTACGCCGCTTTTCCGAGTCATTCCTGATGATGACAACAGCGTTTGTCGAAAAGTACAAAATATTTTGTACACAAGTAGTTTCTCGTAACTTCTTGCTATTGATTACATTCCCCGTGACACACACTAAGCGACAAAGAGTGAAGTGTTTGTCGGATGCAGTCACAGTGACGTCTGAGAATGACGTAAATACTTTATGCCGCTAGGCCATTTTGACGCTACAATATGGCCCCTCAAACAGAATGGCACCACCAAGACACAGTTGCAGTTTTTAAAGGTTTTCACTGTACAAAGTCGCGTTCATGCACCATGCAGTTTCAGACAAACCACACAGCACTGATTGTACCTGCGTTGCAGCCTGTAGTATCGCAGGTCATGTGACAATCTTTGATTGTTACACCTTCTATTGTTCTTTCTTCGCAACTTTTAGTTACCGAATCCAATGCACAGTCGCGTTGTATCATCACAGTGACGTTATTTCCGTCTGTAAAACGAAGCAAGTACTTTCAAAGTTTTACAAGAAAAAAGAAGGTTTGGTTTGATACGGCTTGACTAACTGATAATGAAATTTATTTTTTCATCGAACATTGACACGAGAAGGGCGGGGGTCATTGTCAACTTTTTCTCTTTTCAAATACAGTGCTGCAGCTTGCTGTCGGACATGTTGAAAAAGCAACACAACCCAGATGCAGAGGGTAAAAGCAAAAGACCAACTTACTTGACACCGTTTGTTTTCTCTCATAGCAATGAGTATACGTAGGATCATAGCAACTGGTAGCATGAGAACTTTTGGAGTTAAGGCATGAAAGGGAGGTGGCTGAGGTGATCGATGTATATGTTGCTGAGCATCGCACACATTTAGGGCGAGCAGCTAAACAACAAAATCGATTATTCGGTTTCAGTGATCAAATTAAATACGTAAAAAATTATTGTTTAAAAGAAACGTTAGTTGTTTGAAAATAGTAATCTTTGCTCGCTTACGCCATCCAGTGTTGCATCCGGAGGTCGTGCAACTCTCGTGGCAGCTAACTTTCTTCACTTCTTTCAACCCGCGCACAGTTGTGGTGACACATCCTGTAGATTTGATTTTCTCAACCGAGCAACCTCTCTTGACGCTGAACTTCCAGTATTCTACAAAGCAACGAAATCTGCTTTCAAGATTTGAGGGATGATTATTTGATTTTATGCTCAGTGCTAGCAAAGCAGCATGTTCTCCTCTTTGCGTTTACAACCTGATCGCTCAAGAAACAACTGAGAAAAAATACTT
>QXVZ01030695.1:0-21484 GCA_008931825.1 Phallusia fumigata
ACCCCAAGTCAGAACATGCGCTGTGCTGACGACATATGAACCCGTTTGAACCCACGACACGGTGTGAGCGAATCGATGTCCGACGACGGAGGGCAGTGAATCGCCCGCTGTGTAATTTCACAAAGTCCCTTTGATCGACTTGCCATGCAATTTCGCCATGGCGATTGGACAATGCTAAAATTGCTGAAAGGCCTGGTTGAATAGGTTGTGTACAACGTGTGTTGTAGTTTTGTTCTCAAACATTGTTGCTAAGCTGTGCCGATTGAACGGTGTCAGACGTTTTTGCGTTTCATGTCGACCTGTATTAATAGCTTAGCACCAAAACCGAGTTCATCCTGTCGGGCTTACTTGGGTTGCTGTTAAAATATTTATACGTGGGTGTGTGAACTGCATTGTTATCACTTCCGTTGATTAACGTCCGAAAGGTCGATATACTGCGGATCATCACCTATGTGCGCTACTATAATCTGGCTTAAAGTATGTGGGCGTTTTTTATATATATTGCATCACGAAAGCACTCATTAACGATTTGTGCACAAAAGCGGCCAGTGCGTGTACTGTTGGAACGGTTGAACATGTCGCCAATTCATTGCGTTGGTATAACTTGTAACACATGATTCTTGTGCGTTAAGGGCAAATCAGGTGTCCCGTTTGTAAGTCAATATAAACCTGACGTCGTCGTTGTGGCAGGTGATAACGTTTCCACGCAACAGATTAAAACCTTGCAAACATAATAAACTGACAAGCAAACGACGACTTGTTGACGTTTCTGACTAGAGGTGTAAATTCTGCGCAATTTAATCATCAGTCGTTGAAGCAAAACGGTCTTCTTGTGATACAACATCGTAACGTTCCAACTTAGGTTGTGGTCCCGCTTTACCAAACGTGTTCGTTGAATAACAAACGATACGCGGCAGTTCTTGGAACCGGTTTCTCACGCCGCTATGCTTTCTGCGTGGGGTTTTGGCGTACCAGCGGTGGAGATGTGCTAAAGGTTATGCAGACGTGCGTTTGCTGCAAAAAAGTATTGCCGCAGACTTTACCACGCATGAGTTCCCTCGGTCGCCATTCCCTGCCAATAGCGCGACGCAGTGTAAATGTGCTTCACCGCTGCGTGGGGTAAAAAGCAAACAAACATTCACTATGCCAAAAGAATCGACCTTGTGGCCCATCGCGAATGTCAAACGTCGTTGTGAAAGAGTGCACTCGGTTGGAAAGTAAATTGGAATGCGGTTTTTGGGGAAACGACTTCTCAGCTCTTTCACCACACCAGCATAGAAGCGCTTTCTGGAATCAGTCTATATTGAAACCACTTTTTTACTACTCTATCATGGTGGGCACCACAAAAATGCCAGAAGTACACACCCAAGGCCGAAAAGTCCGCCCTTTATCGTGTTGACAGTCTTGTTTGAACCTATATTTGAACGCTCATTTTTGAAAATACGTCGGCAGCTATATTGTATCTCGCCTGATCGTGTTTCTTTTGTTCGTGTCGTGTCGGTGTCATCGAATGCCGGCAACGTATGAGGAAATCGGACTTCCTCGCTTTGTAATGAACGGGCTGTTCTTTCCTTTAGATCTGAGCTCCCCAATTGGCTATTGCTTTAATATTGCTGTCCATATACCTGTTGCATTTTCGTGTTGTGATGAAGGGGCTTTGTGGTTATTGTGATGAAATGAAAAGTATTATTTGTAAGTTTTGTAAAACTTGGGCACTGCTGTGTCTTTAACTCATAATCCTGACAAACAAAATTCTTCATGGTAGGTAGAATCTTAGTTAACCATATAGTCGCCATTTTCTGGCTTAGTGCCATAGAACATCCAGTACACATACGAGCTCTTAGTGTTAAAATATGCAGCACAAACCTCGCCAAAAGCCCACACTTTGTACCTTTCTTTGTCTACACGTCATGTCTCGCCACAACGTATCATTTCCGTCCACTAATTGCATTGCACACATCATAAACGCATTCTCTTGCATTCAGATGACGACATTGTTGAAAGAATATCTTTCATCTGGTGACAGTGAGGAGGCGATGAGATGTGTCACAGAGCTCGATGTTCCGCATTTCCACCACGAGCTCGTATATGAGGTAAAGAATTGGTATTTGCGACTTGCGAGCTATGTCAGTGTGTGAATAAGTTGCTGTGGATGGTGGTACGTCTCTGTGGAGCAATGAAGTTAGCTTGTATCACAACGCTTTTCTTGTGAAATTATAGCGTGACACATGTAACATAAACAAGCTTGTAACCGTTACCGGACTAGTGACTACGTCACCATTCAGTGCCGAGAAGTTGGTGCAGTGTTTTGCCTTGGAGGATAGGGTTTTGTAAAGGTAAACTATACCTCTTTATGTGTCGATTACATTTCCTGTTTCTGTTCTGTACTCAGAAGTATTTTTAGCATTTGTCTGAATACAATAAGACGATAAAATATATGTCCTTTGTATTTTTACCGCGCAATGGATATTACTTTTTTATCAGGACTGTAAGTACTGACTATCCGTATAGCAAGTCTGCCCACACTATCAAATTCCAGTACATTATTCACCATTCTCCCCAATTTTCAGCCGATTCAATTTCGAACGCAAATTCCTTTTCTTCGAAAGCACTATAACCCCATTGGAATTCTCACCACACACCGCTTTTCCGCTCATACAAGCTGTTTTTTCTCAAATCCCCGCAGATTTTTAGTGCGCTCACAGCAGACTGTTGTGTGTAATAGGATTCCATGCCGTTAACAGGATCGCTGACCGAAAGAAATGTTTTTTTCGTCGTAATAATTTGCCCCCTTTACACCGAGGGATTTTTCCGATCGTGGAAAGCTACTTGGCCATAGAACTGTTTGCTAATGAGCCACGGAGCTAGGTTTAGATGCTAGGATCCAAAATATCATTCCCAAGACCAAGAATTAAGATGCTGGCTGATTGGGTTCAACGGCAAAATTAAATGGATCGCTACACTTGCCATGGCGATAAGATAGTAGGCCACGAGATATTTTTAAAACGTTATATTGGCCACGTAAGGAAAATAGTTGAGAAACACTGCACTAGACCACGGGTGTATCTATCGATGATACTTAAACAAAAGTGGGAAAGATTTTTTAGATTTTTCAAAGCAAAATGGCGTTTTTGTTAATCTGCTACGATTTAAGTGTTTAGCTGTGAAGCCTGTACTAATCTCCGATGTTACATAACCCTAATCGCACAAAATCCACTGTTTTTGATAGACTGCAGATAATTGATTTCCAACACAAATCTCATGGGTTTTTTCTGACAGGCTCTTCTGATGGCAATCGAGGTGAGCACTGAGCGGGCTGGGAATATGCTTGTGCATCTGCTCAAGAGGTTTGCGGACACTGCAATCGTCACAACTGACCAAATCACTCAGGTGCGAAGCTTGACGTGTTTGGGTTTTAAGACCAGCTATCTATAGGAGATCAAAGAACCTTTTTTTGGAAGTCTTTGGTTTCTAATGTGGGGGGTCCTAAAAGTGGCAAACAAGTTACTGATTTCTAAATAAAGCTCCAGATAGATACAATGATAAGGGTGCAGGTATTACAGATTAAAATCTGTTGCGCCCTGTACAGCGTTTGTTTTGAGGACTAAAAGGTTAAACATTGGGTTTCTAAACCTCCCTCCTTTTTGACCTTGACGGTATAAGAGGACGATTTGACGGCATGGTATGATTATAGCCATCGACCAACGGTAACGACAAAACCTTTGTTTGTACAATCTATTTCACCGATCTTGACATGCGACCACCACAATTCGATTTATTGATTTTCAAATATGATTCACTGGGTTCTGGTGTCTTCAAAGCAGATTACAGGAGCTAATATAAAAACTCCCAATCATTAAAATTATTCCCCCAAGCTGGCAGCGGTTACTGTTGCAAGAGATCAGATGTCTGTATTCCATTTGCACGGCCGTCGGGGTTTACCAGGGTACCATGCTGTCAACGTTTAATTTAAAAAACATAAAATATGGGCGAAAAGCTTTGTCGCATCGATTAAAATGTTTCTGCATAAGCATTCCATATGGCAGTTATGAGGCTTTCTAAGATAAATTTGCTACACTACACCCTATGCTAGTGGCTCATAACCTTGTGGTAATTGCCCACATGTGTGTAGCAGGTTGGTAATCAGCTGACTTTTTGGGTGAAAACAACACTGTTTTATATTGAGTGTGCCAAAACTAGCTAAATAGGTGAATTAGTTTTGGGGCAATTGGGAAGAAGGTAAGAACCGTTGCTGTATGACAAGCATTGCTGTTCAAAACTCGTTTGAAAGCCGCTTTGCGTTTGTACGCGAGCAAGCAATGGCTTACCTGAAAAGTTCCGGGCAGAAACGTGATCCTGCGGTTTGTGTCCGTAGGGATTTGTTCGCATTTACAACGAGATGCCTGACGTTAACTTGGACGTTCCCAACGCGTACTTCTACCTGGAACAGATTGTCAACAAGTGCTACGACCTTAAGGTCATCGGCTTAAAGCTGAAGGTGCAAGCTCCCAACAGGTCGGTGTCCGCCTGGTACAGGGTTCGGCGATCTTTTGAACGCAATGTGCCAGTTTACAAATTATGCCCGTTGGTAATAACATGACGTGCCATGTTGATGACGTCACTTCAAAACAAGGAGGTCGCAAAACTTGCTACCCAAAATCACTTGCGAAAATACCACACGTGCCAGAGGTGCCTACCTTAAGCCCAGTATATTGTAACAGTGGCAACACCACAGAATGGTTTTCCATGTTGCTTTATAAACTGTTTATCGTTCATGTGTATGTTACAAAAGCAATAGACACGGCCGTTTTAATGCGTTTTCAAAAAATTCCATTCGGAAGAAATCTCGTGATCAATTTCTACATTCTTCCAGGAGCCGCAAGCGCTTCGTAAGCGAGGGAGACGGCGGAAGACTCAAGAACTACCGCAACGACAACTACTTTGACCTTGTGTAGACCTGCAAGACGAAGATGGTGGCTGCTGGTATATCGTGACTTTGAAGATCACCATATTTCCTGTTGTGTGGGCTGGTGTCGTTTGTTTTTTTCTTGTAGCGAGTAGCATCCCTCTCACCCCTACCCGATTTCCGTTACCCCCAGGTCAGATTTTTCGCAGTGATTGAGATCGCGATGTAGCATCTCCTTATTCTCTTTCCTTCTCCCGAAGAGGAGCCGATGGTTCCCACTCCCTTTCGTACCGCCCGAGCAACAGAAGTCGCCGGTTGGCACATAACGCCTTGCTTCTAGCATCGTGGGCGGTCAATCTGCTACAGTAAGGCCTTGTGACGTCATAGTGGCCCGCGGCCCTTACCCCCAATGTTCCTCCGCACCCCTGAGCTCTCGAACCGTTTCGTTGCTTATTATCGTGTTGACAAGTTTCTTTTTACCCAGTTCTCCGTTGCGTCGTGTGGTTTCGTTGCCGGGGGTTTCCCTGTGCGGGAACGGCTTTTGCAAACCGAAGGCCGTGTTCTGATTTCCCACAATTTTATACGTGTCCCGGCTGATTTGATCAAAACCGAAAGTTTCGCACGCTCCCGTGCAAATTGTGTCGCGCTGTATATTTCCTCCGTTGACGCCAGTTGCATCTCGTCATCTCCCCCGTATAATACGTTATATCACAGCTGTGTAGTGGCGTGGCAAAATAAAGCAAACGTTTTTCGTTGACTTTTCGACGGCTGGTGCGTAGAATGGTTGGGCCTTTAAAGTCGTTGAACTTTTTAAAATTGTACATACAATTAGATTGTCGAAACATCGGTTTTGGAATTTTTTTAATTTTTTTGGTCACGTCGGTAGAAACGCATGTTGTCTTTCTGACTTAAATAAGACATTTGCTGGGACCACTAGTCCTGCCTTTTATCAGTAATGACTCGAGTTTTTTGAAAGAGGTTGGGCGTTGTGTTTACTTCCCAAGTTCTATTGTTGTAAGAAGTGACAAAGCGTGACTTTGTAGATTTTGCAGTTGTGAGAAACACGAAGATTCTAAAAAGTCAGCGTGACTCGTTCGGAATGTTTTTTTTGAATCAATAAAAACAACAGAAAACGGTACCTTGTCCAAATTGAAAAAAAAAAATATTATTTTTCAAAGACAAATGCTGTCAAAAACAGTTTGCTAAATCATCAATGACAAAAAGTTGTGCAAAGCTTGTAGGCCGTATTGAGCGGAATTTGTGATGTCACGAAATGTTACACTAACATATGCGTTAGCGATAAGAATTGCATTTGACTGTGCAACAATGCTTCAAGATCCAGCAATTCGACCCTCGCAGTGAAAACAAGCAACCTCTAACTATCCCACCGGCTTGTTGCGTTTGAGGCACATCATATTATTGGTTTTGGGCCCAATTTTTGGTTTTAAAACCTTGTCCCTTAAATTTCTGCCTATGGGTTTGTCCAATGCGAGTACGAGTTGCATTTTTCCTAGGGCAAGGCTGGTTCGAACTGATTTCTATTTTCTTGAGCACACCGGCAAAACCTGCTTAGTCATGTTGGCAAATATTTGATGTCGATGTCGGCCTTGATGCTCGGTGTTCGGTTCGTGTTGAACGTTGAAAACATGCGTAGTNAATGGTATAAACACAAAGACGATGAAAACGTTTTGTTTCTCGTATTCGAGGAAATAAAAAAGGTTTGATTTGGTTTCAAAACGCATTTTTTTTGTTTAACATATTTTGTACATTTCACGATATTTTATTATTTCACTTCAAAATTTCATTTATCAAGAACCCACGAAAGGAAATCCAGAAGATAGCGGAGTTTATTGGAAAACCTTTGACAGATGAAGAGTTGGATCAGGTTGTGCAGAAAACGTCCTTTGCATCGATGAAAAAGGGTTCAGGAGAAGAGGAGACGAACAAGAAAGACGGACTTACCAAATTCAGAAAAGGTTATTTTGGGTTGATAAATGGACAATGTGAGTGTTTCATTGAGTTGTTTCGTAGGTGAAATCGGAGACTGGAAAAACCATTTAACCGTGGCACAATCGGAATTCGTTGATCACAAAGTGAAGAGAATACTCGGAGATACCGACATCAATTTTATTTACCAATAATAAGCTTCACAATTGATTTTTTGAAGATTAACGTTGAACAAAAATATAGTTTGCAGTTTGATGCGTGTAGGAAAGATCAAAAGAGAGTCTCAGAAGTTGGTGAATCCTTAGTCCGGTTTTGTAAGGGCACAAAACACAACACATTAACGTTTGAAACAAAAAAAATACATTTGACTGTGCAAAATTGTTAGGACATTTAGTGACGATCAGGCACGATGCATATGCTTGTTTACAAAAATATTCAATATATCAATTCGACAGCGGTGGGTTATAAACATGCAATCTAATGATGCAATATAGTTCCGAATGACTTTAACGTTTACAAAATACAATGCACATGTAGCAGCGAGCTTTGTTGCGGACAAATTCACAATGTTTAAATATGATTTCTATGCTTTCCCTCCCAAGTGCAACCACGCGTCAAGCTAATTCCAAAGTGCATTGGCTTTGTTAGTTTTGGGCCAATCCTTTTCTCTGTATGTGTCGTGTGACCAAAGCGTGGTTGGACTTACCCACACCCTGTTCTAAAAAATCAGTTTTTATATTTTAGTGCAGTCATCTGTTAGAATCGTCTAAGTCTAATTGTTTGTGTGTTTACTAAGTGTTGCAAAGTTGCAACTATAATGTTTTCAGCCATGTAAAGATTTTCTAGTAACCTCGTTTGTTTTTGTTGTTTAAATGTTTAGACGATAAAACCAACACCATAGTGCCAAACAACTAGTACTGTGAACTTCAGAAATCTCAACGTGTTCTCTATACTCTATAAACTTAACACCTCGCCCTGCTGTTATTCTACACCTTACTTACTCTGCCGCTTTGCACACAAATGTACATAGCGATTAAATTCACCCTCCCTAACTATTGGTTAACGTGAGGAATTATGGGAACAACGACAGCAAGATGGTTTGTGTAGACTGCGAAAAACGCCACCAAAACCAACTAAACCACCGAATTATTGCCGCTTAAGTAGCGCGTGCAGTCAGACGTGTCAAACCAACCAAACAAGGACGATTGTAGAGCGTTTAAATCCGGAAATGTTTATGAGCTCTTGATCAATGCGCAGGCTCATTGTTCACAGTGTGAGGCAATGTTGAATACTTTGACTCGCAGTTAGACTTTAGATTTAACAACTTTAAAACCGTTTATTGGTTGGTAAAATATTTGCACTGTACGCGTTTGTGCAGAACGAACAAGTCCCGATATCTAAGCCGCATTGAGGGCCTGAGGCTGTTGAGATTGTTACTATGAACTGGTAGTGCGTTTACCTTTCAGGTTAAAAGTCGCTTAGGAAAATTAAAACTTGCTTTCAGGACACGACAGCCTTGCCGCGCACCTTTGATGTTCTGGGTTTTAACGATTGGTTCTGCACAGGTCACCTTTTTACCTCTAAAAATAAAGTGTATGAAATGTCTAAAAAGTGAACATGAGTGTAGTAACTGAGGGCGAGTTTTTATTTCGCAAACTGACTCTGCAAGACCTGCCAACGGATCGTTTAATGGTTCGCGATTTTTTCTGCCTCAATCGCCGCTTATGAAGATTTTTCAAGTGAAACCCAAAGAGGTTGACAAAATTTACATGAAAAGGGTGGAGAAAATGCTAAAAGGCGGAGCATCGGCTGGTTGTTTTCATGTTGAATCCGGCGAAGCAGCTTGTCTGGCCCTTTGCAGTGTTCTTACGCAAGGTAAGAGTGCGCATGAGGAAGTCGCAAAACAAGATGGATATTCACCAGCGCTGAAATCCATGATTCGTTTTTGGAACGTTCTCGAAGGAGATTTGTTTGCAGCACTTGGTGCGAAAAAGATTTTTTTCCAGGACGTTGGCGTCGTGCGACCAAGCTGCGCAAAACTCGGTCTCTTTTAACAACTGGACACTTACACTAGTTGCATGGCCGAAGAGCTAAATTGCGAATATGTGGTTGCTTTGCTTCTGTCGGCTTATTCGCAAAGGGTGGCCACAAAGCATGATCACAAGGTTTTACGAGAGATTTCGTATGCTGACTATGTGGACCCTGAAACAGGACGGAAACCGGATTTGACCTTGTTCCCAGATCATTTAACTGCATAGATTACATACCAGAAACTTCCAATTGCACTAAAAAGTTACCTGTGAAATTTAATAAATGTTTTAAGCTTTGTTACGATTTTGTGCTGGTATTAGTTAAAAACGTTTCATATAAATGATGCCACGTCTTAAATATTGTGTGCTTTATTAATGCGCGATGGAAAAGGACTAGCGATTAGCGTGAAGTAACGCGTCAGCATTTTCAAACATACCGCTCGTATAGAAAGCTGAATACTTACATACTTTTCTGATCAGAGGGGCAAGGATTCTTGGCATCAATAGTTCTTTCCTCACCTACATCAACTATGTGCAGCCGATCACCTGATGCTATATGATTCTTTGTCAACCTTCACTTCAAAACCGAAACAACACCAACAATTACAAATTTAAGCACCTTGCGTGGTATGGGATTCTTGGGTTGCCAGTGTTTGCGTTTTTACTAAAATTATGTAGCAAATCCACTAATTAGTCCATACGATAATAACTTTGGTCAGAATAACGTGAAATGGTTGGTTCTGTTTTATTTTGGTCGCACAAGACCAAGTAAAAGGTAACGTTTATTACTTTTTTGAAAGTCTTTTAAACTTTACTAACGTCACAGCAGACTGCAATACAATCGTCTAGAAACTTCATGCGTGAAGTACAATCAATATCTATCACGGACGTCGAAGCTAAGAGTTTAAAACGTTGAAAGTCAATAAATGACTTTAAAAGTCCTGGCAATGTTTGTTTGCCCCTTTTTTGCATATTGTGCAGTTCATTTGGTTAGTTTGTGTTTGTAGTGACGTTGCGTACGTTCCCACCTCCGGCAATTACCGCTTTTTCCATTGCGAAAGGTGTAAATACCACAAGTGACGCTGGCAGTCAGGCGTAGCAAACCAACCAAGCAAGGACAAGTGCAGCGCCCTAAAATCTAACGTTTAGTTGTTCTTTGTCATTGCGAAGCCAGGTTTTTACCAGTTTCTTGGGCAATGTGTAATACTGACTCGCCGTCAGTCGTTTGAATAGGTTCAGTGAGGCTTTTGTACCAACACATGTTGTTTTTTCAATGCAGTCAGAAATAGTTTGTTAAATTATTAATAATGAAGAAATGTGCAAAGCTGGTAGGCCATTAAGCGAGATTGGTTGGGTCACAAAAAGTTGCATTAACATGAGTAGCGACCAGAGTTCGACTGTGCGATAATACTAGGAAATTTAGTAATGGCTCACTCGCAGTGAAAGCACAATAAGTTGAACTAAACATAAAACGTCAATTTATATCTACCTTGCCTTAACAACCAGATTGTTGCATTTGAAACATAAGCATTGTTTGGCCTGGTCCAATTTTTNTTCTCAGACTTTTCTTTTATAAACCAACATAACATGTTTCACTTGTTTTAATTTACGCGCAGGACATTTCCTGTCACTGACATAAACCTTTGTTTGAAGACAAGCAACCCCCAGGAAAACTAAGATTGTGTTTTTTTTACCAACATGCATTCATTCAGATAATTCACGTGATAAGAAATCCCAAAGACCAGGCAGTTTCGTGGAGAAATTTTATCAAGGGCTTTCCCTACTCGAGGGGTGAGTTTTGGAAGCCATTGTGCCCCGACGACGAAAAAGAGTTTTATGACATTTACCTGGCAGGTATAATTCAATTAATGTTTCATGTCAGTAATAATACGATTCAATCATGACTTACCGCATCTTCGTAACAGGCAAACAACATGGTTTTGCGAAAGAAGGTGAGGGATATCTGGAATATCTCAAGGAATGGTATAAACACAAAGACGATGAAAACGTTTTGTTTCTCGTGTTCGAGGAAATAAAAAAGGTTTGATTTCGAGAAGCCTTTTTATTTTCTATGTGACATACTTTGTACATATCACGATGCCATTGCTTCACAAGTAAAATTCAATTAACCAGAACCCACGAAATGAAATCCAGAAGATAGCGGAGTTTATCGGAAAATCGTTGACAGATGAAGAGTTGGATCAGGTTGTGCAGAAAACGTCCTTTGCATCGATGAAAAAGGAATCAGATAAATTGGGGATGAACAAGAAAGATGGAATCAACATGTTGAGAAAAGGTAGTATGAGTTCACAAATAGACCAAGTGAGTGTTTCATTGGTTAGTTTCGCAGGAAATGTGGGAGGTTGGAAGAACCATTTAACCGTGGCACAATCGGAATTGATTGATCGAAAAGTGGAAAAAATACTTGGAGATACCGATATCCAATTTGTCTACGAATAAGAAACTCGCTCATAAATAATTCATATTAACCTTCAGCCAATAGGTTTGCTCAACATGTTTCGATTTTCTTGGCGACTGTCGTTTTCTCACAATCGCTATTGTCATATAAACTGAAAGGTTTCCAGAAAAATGTATTTACTACATACAAGCTCTTTGGCATTTAAGTTTTGTAATTAAGCTTCGCGTTTGCACTACAACGTATTTACTAAACATGTAATGTATTTACTAAACATGCAATGTATTTACTGCATACTCTCTGACATTTTTGTTTCGTAGGTATAGGCTTCTCTTGTCCGTGACTGCGTGTTGTCAGGAAGTGTTTGCAAGATAAATCTTCAATGGGTAAATGCAAAAAAGTTGGTAGACACAGGGCACAAAACGTAAGGTTTAACGCATACGTTTTCGGCTTGGACGCCGTTGATTCTTGGGTGGCGTCGGTAGTTTCAGTAATGGCAGATTCCTAGAAAAATCTCACTATATACACCCACAAAAAGAAAATCGAATTGTCTCGCATCAGTAACCAGATGAATTTGATACTTTTGAGCCGATGAGAAAAAAAGTAACACAAAAGTTGCCATTGAAAGTAGTTTTTACAGAGTTAAAGCTGTATGTTTGAGCAAACTTCGTGCGGTAAACTCATTGTTTCAACCATGAGTTTAAAACCAGAGTCGGACATTGGCGCCAACCCATGAAAAAAATTACAACGACATCACGAATACGGCGTGACCTCAAGATGGACAATTGTGGCGTTTGATTGATATAAATAACGTTTGCTTTTTGCTTTAAGTATCTTGCATACGAATTTTCTAAAAAAACGACCAGGGCTCACTGAACAAAGTTAGGAAGTTTGAAAAACAGTGGCGCAAAGTAATACTATAAAAATTAGCAGCAGTAATGAAACAATAACGCGCAGTACAAAAAATTTCGACTTGGTAGGCAGATGACTTAAAAGTAGTTACATAACACTACAAGGTCTGTAGGAGAAATGGTTTGGTAACGCAGTGCAAGAACATATACCAGAAAAAAGGCATTAAAACTTAACTCAAACACCGAGATATATATTTGTACGCTTACAAATAAGACATAAGCCACTTTAAAACAAGTGTACACCAGCACGACAAGCAATACTAAACTCCCTTCGCAAAACTCCCACATTTAAGTGCAAACTTTGGTGCGAATAAGTTGTATGTAAGTGAGTGTAAACATCCCGAGTGCAATAGAGCCGAGAGCAACCACGTTAAGCCAAAGATCCCAGTCGGTGATATTCGTGTCATTGTAGCCGAGACGTTGAACCAGAAATTCTTCACCAGGTACCTGGTAACTGTAGCGTGGAATAAACGTTAAAATCAGACTCAAGGTGGGGCTAAAATCGGACTTCCCTATCAGCGCTTTTTGCGCGATTTAACATTGACGATTTAAAAGCGAAAGCTTTTTCTGCGCGGTGTTTACTTATGTATCTGTAAATCACAAAGCGACTGCAAAGTTGATGTAGAATTTCTTTTTAATCTCCAGTTCTTAAATTTTACAGTACATTTTACTCTGCAAGCGTAGTTTCTATTGTTAAATTTCTCGTTTTGGGGCGTTTCTCCTACCACGCGGTGGTGCCATCGGGGTTGTTGGTTATGTTAAGGTCCGGAGCGTTGGCGAACTGAAGCAGTGACGACGTAAACTCGGTATCATTAAGGGAACCGCATTCCTGAAAGGTCTGAAATCTGAACTCATTTACACATAAACCCTGCGAAAATAAACAAACTTCAGTTTTGTAAATAAACGAGTCATCATAATGTCGGTGTAAGAGTGTAAGGGCAGAAATGTAATACACGCATGGCGTTTGGCTGTCAACGCTAGCGCAGACATATTCTTACTAAGCTGCTTGGGGTAAATTAAACATCAGTTGTTGTACATACAGATTGAGCTTCATTTTTGCAGTTTGATCTGTGAAAACTTTGGCAGATCTCGAAATACTTACGGAAAACGCGTACTGCGCCACGCTAAGATATTCGATCCACGCTAACCATGGCAGGACCGAATCAAGATTGAGTAAAAGACCAGCGAAGAGCTGAAAAACATCAACAACGACATTTGTTATGTAACAGCTAACAAAAGCCAAACAAATCCGATATCCCAGACCCGGGCATGTCTAATGTTTTTCCCGCGCTCAAAGGTCGAAACTCTTCCTGCCATGTCCGGTTCGGTTCTCGATTTATAAAAGCCGTGACTTGTAAGGGTAACCAGTTCAAAAAAAAATTTTACGGGAAACCGGCCAAAGTACATAAGCCACGTATAGCTCGGTGTTAAAGACAAGTAAAAGTTTTCTGGCCAATCCGTAGATTATAAAATAAAAAAAACACTTACGATTGTAATTACAAAAGTTAGTGTGATGAAGATACTTGCAAGAGCGAATGTACTGAATGTTGCGGAGAAGAAGAGCGCTATTGATACGGCAGCATATCCGGTGANGTTTCTCCTACCACGCGGTGGTGCCATCGGGGTTGTTGGTAATGTTAAGGTCCTGAGCGTTGGCGAACTGAAGCAGTGACGACGTAAACTCGGTATCGTTAAGGAAACCGCATTCCTGAAAGGTCTGAAATCTGAACTCATTTACACATAAACCCTGCGAAAATAAACAAACTTCAGTTGGGTGAAAAACTAGTCATTACAATGTCGGTGGTGTAAGGACAGAGATGTGATACACAAATAAAATTGTGTTGTTATCGCAAGACAAGAGAAAGGAAGGGTCCTCCTTGTGTAATCTTAATTAAAAGTACCACTGGCGTTCGGCTGTCAACGCTAGTGCAGACTTAAGTTACTGGAGCAAATAAAACATCGGTTGTTGTAACTTACTTGCGAATTAAGTTGATTTTCGCAAATTTATCTGTTAAAAATTTAATCATAGCTCGAAATACTTACGGAAAACGCGTACTGCGCCACGCTAAGATATTCGATCCACGCTAACCACGGCAGGACCGAATCAAGATTGAGTAAAAGACCAGCGAAGAGCTGAAAAACATCAACTACGTCATTTGTTGCGTAACAGCTTGAAGGCAAACATATCCGATATCCCAGACCCGGGCATGCCTATTGTTTTTCCCTATCAAAGGTCGAGACCCGATCTTCCCGCCATGTGCGGTTCGGTTCTTGATTTATAAAAGCCGTGACTTGTAAGGGTAACCAGTTCAAAAAATTTACAGGAAACCGGCCAAAGTACATAAGCCACGTATAGCTCGGTGTTAAGGACAAGTAAAAGTTTTCTGGTCAATCCTTAGATTATAAAATAAAAAAAACACTTACGATTGTAATTACAAAAGTTAGTGTGATGAAGATACTTGCAAGAGCGAATGTACTGAATGTTGCGGAGAAGAAGAGCGCTATTGATACGGCAGCATATCCGGTGAGCAAAACAAACAACACGAAAATAAAGCATGATTCAAGATCGGATTTCAAACCTGAGGTAAAATAATATCTGACAAGATCATTTCCAAACATGTCGCTTTGCTCACGAGATTGTTTTGCAAACTAAGCAATGGACAACTTGTAATTCTCCAAAGCATTTTGACTTCTTCACATACACATAAATCCACACGCTTTCATATACAATAAAACCCATAAACCTTTTTATCCAATATTTTATAACAGTAGATTACAATTACAACATTGACAACTGTAGAGCAAAAAACGTCGACATCGTGGAACTGTGAACTTACCGACCATCCAGTAAGTGACGGAACAGAATACGAAGGGAGCTGTTGTCCGCATGAGTACGAGATCAGCAACAAGTTTGGAAAGGAAATAGGAGATGACTTTGTAATAACCGGAAACGTATTCGTGACTGCCAAATACGAATCGAGATATTTTCAGGAGAATAACGAACAACCTGTGATGTCACACTTACACAAAAGTGTCCCTGTCCTTCACGAAAACATCTATTGCGGTGATTGAGGTAGACAGTAGATTGATGGTGATGAAAAACAGCACGCCGAACCTGAAACAACGATAAACACCGGATGTAATTACCACTGGACGTAAGGAATTAAAGCAGATAAGCTTGTACCGTAAAGGTCACTGGGTGTCGTGCGTTGTCAAAAATAGCATGGAAGATTGGATTACAACTTGTACATATTGTCTGTAGTTGCAACAACACGTCCTACCTGTTCTGAGTCCCTGTGGTAGCAGTGTCGTCAATTTGGTAATACAGAAGTCCGAACACGACACCAACAATGAGATTGAGGACAAGCTGCGAACATTAAAACACAAGCTCGTATAAACGTGGCGTGTACATATAATGTGCTCAAGTAGTTTTTACATTGAGCTGGTTTTAGTCAAGTTGTTTTCGGTTATTAACAGAAATTTTCCTGAAGCAAAAACTGCTGTACTTGTTGTCGTGAGATAAAGTCAGACAAATTTAGCTTCTGACAATTTTAGCGACAATGTAATGTGACGAGCATTTTCACTCACATTTCCAACCGACGCAAACGGATTTCGAACTACGTTCTTAAAGTCTCTCCTTGCAAGTACGCCAAACTGGTACCAGAAGGGTGTCGCATACGCCTTGGCATCATGGCCTGAAAGTTTTGGGTCTTTTTTACCCAAAACGTAGTAGACAAAAGTTAAAAATGTGTACCCACGTTGCCAAGTTTGCAAAAATTAGTTCATTTTACTCGAAAGCTTTTGTTATTGGGGTCCCGGCGTTAACCGACCAAGTCATGTATATTAACCTTGGTTTTGTTTGAGAATTGCGGCGAGGTCAGTTTCGGTGGAAGACTTGATGTCGCTGTTCGAGAATTTTTCGGAAAGTTGTTCAGCTAAACTGGTCGTCTCTTCTTTCTTGATCTCGGCGATTCCTGATCCAATAATGCAAGGCAAAGAATTAACATGAAAACAGTATTAGGTTCGTGGCTAAGCAGATTTCTAAGTGAAAGGGATATATATTATACTTTGTAACGTGAAAAACTAAACGAAAAGTGGCATCCAAGGAATAAATTCAAGTGGATAAAATAGTGTTTAAATCAACACAAATACAAAATGTAAGCTAAAGAAAACACCAAATAGGAGTTTATTATGCCAACGCATAATAAAGTAGAACAAACTTACCACCGCTAGCACTTGATGTTCCCAATGTGTGAACATTAGCTAAAAATTAACCAAAAATGTTTTTAGTGGGTAGAATTTTCAAAATACCGACGAATGAACAGAGCGTGATTTACAAACAAATCCCAGTGCTTACAGCAAAGCAAGTAAAGCCTTTTCCTCGAAATCTTGCATTTTTAAGTCAAATACATCGAGTTATGATACAACGAGTTATAAATTGGTTGGTACAACGCAAAGCCGAAACAGTTTTTCAGCGCAAAATAACCTAGATTTAACATTGGTCAATGATTACACTTTTTCAAGGTGTCGTGCAGTATTTCTGCGTTCGGCGACGTGAAAACAATTAACCAATCACCTGGTGTCAAGATGACACGTGACCATACCTGCGTTGTTGTCGTTGTTAGCGCTGGCGAGCGCAGTGGAATCGCCGTTGATGACGTCAAGAAAGAAATCAGCAGGGTTGTTGTTTTCGTCACACGCGTATCCTGCAAAAGACCAGTTGAAAATGATAAAAACGATGGTCTGTCTGATAGAAAAAAAAAAGAATATGTGTAGTAGACAATAAACAGTCACACTGAAAATGCGCCCAAACTGTTCACTTAAGCGTTTTCACATTTCTGAAACAAACAAACTATTTTTAAAACAGGCCTAATGGCTATTCATCCACATACCTATGCTTTCAAAATAAGGCAGTGTTTTGTCGTAAGGCCCGTGGTAAACTAGATGTCCCAGCGAAAGAAGGGTGAGTGAGTCAAACAGACGTAGGATTGAATATCGAGGCTGGTGGATGGAAAGGATAACCGTACGACCTCGATTCGCCAACCTGGGCACAACAGAAAGTTAGAGGAAGCAATGGCATTAGATCAACAGGTCGGTCGAGGTTTCCAAACTGCCTTCTATTCAGTGTTTAATATAAAAGTATAGAACGCTACAAACAGCTCCAACTCTTTTTAGAGCAGCTTCACCTGTTCGCCAGGAGTCCAAACTTAGAAGCGAGGACCTAGTGATAAGATTCCTGACATATACTTAAGCTGCAAAAAAGCGGTGTTTGCACAGATTTTGCACCTTTTTAGCAAGACCATTAATGCGTTTGCGGTGGAAGCGTCAAGGCCAGTGGTTGGTTCGTCGAGGAAGAGAACGGATGGGGAAGTGATGAGTTCCATGCCGATCGACGCTCGCTTCTTCTCACCACCTGACACCCCTCTGATCAAATCGTTGCCAATCTGTGAAAGCAAATAAAGACAAATCACATGGGATGTAAAAACATGGCACATACATGATGTGATTTATCAGCCTCGAATAAACGTAAGTAAAAATGTATTCCAAGAAATTATCAAGACACGTGCAAATAAAATGCACAACAGAAGTGTAAGGGTGGTTTATACCAAAAAAGAAATTTTGCAATTCAACTTTATCACAACAAACAAAAAACAACAGCATGCTTCAGAATGCTTCTTAGCCGCTTTGCAATCATCGTCCACTCTTCAGTTTCCGTAATTACTGTTCTCACGTTTAAATAACAAACAATTTTGTTTGGATTTTACAGACGTTATGAAGTAAATAATTGGCCCTGATGATTCAGTATCCTCGTAAGCTAGAAACAGATCTCGTACCCCTTAGGGGCACGGGTACCCCTTAGGGGCACGGGTACCCCTGGTTAATGACCCCTGTGTTAGTGTTCAATAATTATCACGTCAGACATTTGGCGCCCCCAGTGGTATGGTGTCGTAGCGTCGGTGTCGTGATTTGTGCTCATGTTCGGAAAGGTGATCGATGCCCGGTGAGATACGTTGTACGACCGTTTGCTTTTATGAACTGTTTTTTACCATTTTAACAAAGATTGCAACTACCGATAACTCCAGGTCTGTACCGAACTGAAAAGGCGTGTAAAAAACAATGATTTTGGGTACCTTGGTGTCAGCGCAACCAGTTAGGCCAAGATCGAACAATATCTCGTCAATCCGTTTGCTCTTTACATTGTTTGAGATTGAGCGTGGCAGGCGGAGATTGGCAGAAAACCACAAGTTTTCCCGAACACTCAAAGTTCCGACCACGATGTCATGCTGCAAAGCAATCTTGATTAGGAGATAGACACGTTTATTTGTTTGTGTAAAATTACTGACCTGGACAACATATCCACTAATGCGCTTAAAATTCAACGGTGGGGGACTTCCATCGATCAAAACTAACCCAGACAATCCATCTGGATCTTTTCTTCCAGCGAGTATGTCCAAAAGCCTACGTATGTATATATTGAGATGGACTGAGTAAGTTTAGATGCATCTCGACCGATTCAAATCGTACAATAANAACAACAGCATGCTTCAGAATGCTTCTTAGCCGCTTTGCAATCATCGTCCACTCTTCAGTTTCCGTAATTACTGTTCTCACGTTTAAATAACAAACAATTTTGTTTGGATTTTACAGACGTTATGAAGTAAATAATTGGCCCTGATGATTCAGTATCCTCGTAAGCTAGAAACAGATCTCGTACCCCTTAGGGGCACGGGTACCCCTTAGGGGCACGGGTACCCCTGGTTAATGACCCCTGTGTTAGTGTTCAATAATTATCACGTCAGACATTTGGCGCCCCCAGTGGTATGGTGTCGTAGCGTCGGTGTCGTGATTTGTGCTCATGTTCGGAAAGGTGATCGATGCCCGGTGAGATACGTTGTACGACCGTTTGCTTTTATGAACTGTTTTTTACCATTTTAACAAAGATTGCAACTACCGATAACTCCAGGTCTGTACCGAACTGAAAAGGCGTGTAAAAAACAATGATTTTGGGTACCTTGGTGTCAGCGCAACCAGTTAGGCCAAGATCGAACAATATCTCGTCAATCCGTTTGCTCTTTACATTGTTTGAGATTGAGCGTGGCAGGCGGAGATTGGCAGAAAACCACAAGTTTTCCCGAACACTCAAAGTTCCGACCACGATGTCATGCTGCAAAGCAATCTTGATTAGGAGATAGACACGTTTATTTGTTTCTGTAAAATTACTGACCTGGACAACATATCCACTAATGCGCTTAAAATTCAACGGTGGGGGTCTTCCATCGATCAAAACTAACCTAGACAATCCATCTGGATCTTTTCTTCCAGCGAGTATGTCCAAAAGCCTACATATGTATATGTTGAGATGGACTGAGTAAGTTTAGACGCATCTCGACCGATTCAAATCGTACAATAATCCATTACATGTTTTTGAATTATATTTTAGATGGGCCATGCACATTGGCATATTCACGGTACCCGAACCTCTCTTTTGGACAAGTTTCTAGATACATTTATAGAGTAAAAAACGAAAACCTAAAGCAAATTTTGCATTTCGTTAGTAACTTTGCAGTGGCATGTTGTCGGTGTCTTAACTCCAGGTACCTATCGTTCTGTATCTCGCCACCATAATAGACACGTAATGTTTATTATACGTAAGTTACGCAACTAACTTTTTTCAACATGTAAATAAACTCGTTTCCAACTTTCTTGTGCCAAATAAGCAATCTTAACTTACGATGACTTTCCACTTCCAGTTGGACCCATGATGGCATTCAGTCCTGGTTTCATTATTCCACTATCAAAGCAAATCGAGTCGTCTTTTATATGATATTTCGTAAATATCGTATCTTTCTGAATGTAAACTTACCTGACATTACGCAAAACTTGTTTAGGATTCGTTCTGAAACATCCACTTTTTTCGTTGACATTGTAGTTGATATTGTGGAAAGACATGACAGCGTTTGGTCTCTTAAACTTCTCACTTGATTCAATCTTCATAGATATAGTTGAAATATTGTCCGGGCTGCCATTTCGATCTTGCAACGGCATAACATGATTTGGCTTAACCATGGTTACTAACCATAAAATTCTCAACACATACACGAAGTCAGAGCAATGACAATCAGACTTTGAACTGTTGCTTTCTGAGTGTATATTTAAAATATTACCTTCATGTTGATAGGCTTTGAAGTTTATGCAAAAACGCACTCATTTGTGGTGTTATTATTAATCAACTGTTTCAGTACGCCTTCGTCAGTAATCCCATTTGTTTTTTTCACGCATTTTTTACTCCGTGGCAACTTTTAGTAAGTTGTTCATGAAACAATGATTGTTTTCATGCTTTACCCCACTTAGCACAGTTGATATTCTACCACTGACACCGTGTATGACAAATATTTAAATATGTGACAAATAATCTCTAAAACTCCCATCGTCTACTAACACTTTTTTGTTTCCAGGACGTTGAAAAACTTTAAAATTGACAAATATCTGCATGTAGTCAACACGTTACATTTAAACTATAAAAACCTACTTGTAATAACAAACTAAAAAAAACACAAGTTTTGTGGTGCACAGCGTATTATGCTTCAACACAAACGGAACCTCAGCTGTTACTGCTCTGCTCTCCAGACTAATGCAAGATTAATTTTGGCACCAGCCTTTTGTAACACCTTTTGCCAAGTAAACAAGTCCCCGTTGCCTAACATTTGACTTAACTTCATAATTACTTGCAAACAATAGTGTTATATTACACCTGATTTGACGGCTACGAATCAGCTGTTGATATTCTTTGCTCTCTACCGACCTCACGCGATTGTTACAAACCTGTCAGAAGGATGGTTATGGTGACTGACAACCACTTTGCTAAAAGGCCTTGACAGAAACCAGCCCACACCAAAAAAACTGACTGGGATTCGTGCTTGAAATCATTCCGGGTTTGAACAAGCATTGTAATGACTCAAATCGATTTACATCCAGCAAAAGACTCGAACTCCGAATTCCGTAATCCTAGACGTTTTTTGAATGAGTGATCTGCGTTTCATCCACATAGCTCCTGTTAAAGCATTATGTCTTTTGCCTATTGCCGACTTCTAATGCGCAACAAATGCTACCAAAAGGATACCGAGTTCCACCGTACTTTTTTTAGATTTAAACCGTTCACAAGAAAGCAGTTTTTCGCAATTTATTTTATGTTTCCGATTCCGGTTTGAACCGGTTTAGAGGTTCGGTAGGAGGCCAAAACCGGTCAAAACCAGTTTCAAACTGGAATATTCAG